>LPNX010835040.1:63424-98294 GCA_001517045.1 Pseudotsuga menziesii | reverse complement strand
GGTTTATTGACTTGTTATCGAAGCTAATATTGGTGCAAATCTCTCATAAAAGATTTTGTGGCTTTATGATCATGGTAGTTTATTCGCATTGCTAACTTTTTTTTTTGTGTTGTGGCTAATACAACATTATGCCCTTATGTGATCATGGTAGTTTCCCACAAAGCTAATCCTTCTTGTGTGTTGTGTTTCTTATACAACATTATGCCCAAAACCTTTACAATACAAACTTCTTCACAAATAATAATATGTTTAATTAACCATACACAATAGCTAAGTATTTTATTGGGAACCATTCAACCACAAAGGTTGTACCAACACATTAGTAAAAATTAATTAACAATTTTTTTTAAATCACTATATTTGTTGTAGATTATGACTATCCCAGGTATCTATTTGAGAGATGCATTATCACTTTCTTTTCCATGGATAGTGGGCACATTTTAGGTAGAGTATAGATCTCAAACCAAGCCACATAAATAGGTCACCTATACCATAAAGGTTGTAGCATATGCCCATGGATGGTGAGCTACCCCCAACTGAAGCAACGATCATATGGCTAGCATGATCTGGATGTAAATGAAATCCTATTGTCTTGATATCATGGTGATTTAATTAGGTAAAAATGTTAAGTTAGGTACACACTAGCACAACCACTTAATTTGTGGTTGGTGAACAACCATAGGTCACAAGTTAAGTGTTTCCCATTATTCCTGTCTGAGCTAAAAACTAGATTCATCATTATACTCCTAGCTCATGAGGGATTTGCATGAGCTAATAATAATGCATAATGATAAACACTTAACTTAGATTCATCATTATCATTATGCAAGTATAATGGGAATAATGGGGTTTTGATTTACCAGATTCAAATCCTAAAAACTACATTCATCATTATCATTATGCATACATATTTAAATGCAAATTTCAAATTTGTAAGATTAAATACAATAGATGTTGAAATTTGAAATAGATAATTAAAATAATAAAATAAACTAAATTCTAATCGTAAATTAATATCTCCACAACTCTTCAAGGTGACAACTTTCCATAACTCTCCAAAGCCACAACTAACTTTCCACAACTATGATTCTCCACAACTCTTCAAGGTGACAACTTTCCATAACTCTCCAAAACCACAACTAACTTTCCACAACTATGATTCTTCACAACTCTCTATGGTTTCAACTTTCCATATAAAATAAAAACTCTATAGACAATTGCAAGAGAGGACACCTTAAGCATAAGAAAGTCTTAGGTTAAGTAAGTAGTCTAGTATATATATATTTTTGGTTTATTTTTATTTTATTTTATTTTTTTATTTGAAAATATGAAAAGAGAGGACACCTTAAGCATAAGAAAGTCTTAGGTTAAGTAAGTAGTCTAGTATATATATTTTTTGGTTTATTTTTATTTTATTTTATTTTTTTATTTGAAAATATGAAAATCATGCATGATTGGGGCGTCTTGGAGTCCCTTCCATATTGGTGGATGCCTATACACCTTCCCAAAAGCTATGATCATGAGTATGTCAATTACATGTCTATCTCAATTAGACAAACAACGTATATTAACCTACTTAAGTTTATGATTAACAACTATACATACACTAACTTTTTGTTAGTGTGAATATTGCTTGTGTGCATCGAGAATCATAAATGGAGTACGATGTGCAATTTCGAAATTCGAACTAATGATGCATGTTGTATGCTTTCCCTTTTCGAGAAACATATAATTAATGGGTTGTAACATGGTGCTTGCTCACGATTATGGAGTAAGCTATCTACCCGACCATTTGCACCCGAGCTCACTTGAGATTGTCGGGTAATAGCTTACTCCGTTAACTACTTTTACGTCAACTGCGCTTTGAAATTCATCCATCCATAAATTTAGCCATGAAAATTTTTGTTTTTTAAGTGCAAGTTTAAAATTGTAAGTTTTGATTGGAATTTTTATAAAAATTGCAAATGTATGTTTAGAACTATATAATTTTAGTCAACTCTATAAAAATAACTGTAAAGATCTAAAACTTGGAAGGTTTTACCAACTTCCTTGTAACAATTAATCAACTCCTTTGTTTGTTTTATGGAACCCGATCCAGGTTTAAACCTTGAATTCTTTATCCTTCATGATCACCGAGGTTAAAGTTTTAAACTAGCATACACACAGAACATTGGCGCTATCAAATCTATAACAATTGAATTTCAAATTACAAGTTTTTAGAACACAATTTCAGATTAGGTTTAGATCGGTTCAGTCTGTAGATTCAATTTGATTTGGTAAATTAGTATTCTTCATTATTGCATTATATCGGTGTGTAATAATAGTTTGTTGTACAATTGATCTACAATGATGAAAATGTAAGAAAAAAGCAAAATTTGTTGTTCTTGGTCTCACTATCACAGAAAGATAACGAAGTAAGCTATTACCCGACGACGTCAGGTGGGCCCTGGTGCAAATGGTCGGGTAGATAGCTTACTCCCACGATTATTAGTGGAACCTTTTGAGCAAATTCCGGAGATATTGATTGGGCCATGTCTCTTTGAGCACATTACTCGTGTGAGGATAACCTTATCGAAGGCATAACGCGTTGGGAAGTAGGAGTTGGACTAGAGGATTTTATTATATTGCTAGAGCGTAGTGGTCATTAGTCTTTTCCATCTAGTTTTCTGAGCAGCGTAAGAAAGTTGTGTGAGCAGCACAATAATTGACTGAGCGTGCTTTGAGCAACGTACGAAAGTTGTGTGAGTAACACTGTAATTGACTGAACGTACTTTGAGAAGCGTACGAAAGTTATGCGAGCAACACTGTAATTGACTGAGCGTGCTCTAAGTAGCATACGAAAGTTGTGTGAGAAACACTGTAATTGACTAAGCGTACTCTGAGCAACATATGAAATTTGTGTGAGCAACACTGTAATTGACTGAGCGTGCTCTGAGCACCATACGAAAGTTGTGTGAGCAACACTGTAATTGACTTCAAGCGTACTCTGAGCAACGTACGAAAGTTGTGTGAGTAGCACTATAATTGACTAAGCGTGCTCTGAGCAGCATACGAAAGTTGTGTGAGCAACACTGTAATTGACTAAGCGTGCTTTGAGTAGTGTACGAAAGTTGTGTGAGCAACACTGTAATGGATTGAGCGTACTCTGAACGTGAGGAAATTCAGAGTAAGAGTTTATTTGGATTAGAAAAGCTTTAGAAAGTAAGTATGTTCATTTCACGCATAGTTACCAAATTCGGACATATTGGATTGAAAATTTCCAAAATTCCCAATGTGGTACAATTTGGATTAGATTAGTATGGTTTTCTCAGTACCTTTTTCAAATTTCTAATATCGTACAATAGAGTACAAATCAGATTGGTATTTTTTTTATGTATATTAATACTATAATAAAACAATAATAACATATATTATATATGAGTATGTGGGATAATGTTAGTGATTAAAAATAATTTTAATATTAGTATTGTGTATAAGTTAATATATTATGATGATAATGATAGTTATTAATGCTTAATTACGAAAATATGGTTTTCATCTTTAATATTTTTAATGTCACGAAGTTGGCAAATTCTCTCATCTCACAAAGATTTAGGAATTGTCCACCCCTTGTTACAATATGGAACTCATGAGAGCTTATTCTTATTTTAGCAATGTTGATTTTCTTTTTTAAGTCATTTAAAATAGAGAGATACTTTTGATTTTCTATATTAGGATTGATAACCTTCTTATAATATCTTAATTTCTCTTATCCATTAACACTTCATCCCACATGTTCTCTTTAAATTTAGATATAATAATAATTTTAATGTTATCACTATTATATGAAGATAACTCTTCCTCGACTCCCTAATGATATAACCAAGATTTGGTATCTTTATGCCAATCTCACTTAAGTTGTAGGTGGTTTTGACTAGAGTATGAAACAATCATTATGCCTAGTATCTCCCAGGTTGTTTATCTTGTTATTGCACATTAGGTACCTAGTCATAGTCATTTTCTCAATAGGAGAAAGGTTTACTCCTATGAGGATAATATGATATGATGTTTTTCCTTTAATCTATTATATGTTATAAAGCGTTTTTGGATTTGCTCTATCATTCTCAATTATTTTCTAGAGATTTTACAACACCAAACTTCACATCCATATAAGATAATATATGGGTGACGATAGTCTCAAAAAGGAGTTTATTCATATCCCAAAGTTAGAGACTTCTGATTTACAATTGTTTTCAAGTCCATAATAACCTTTCCACCCTCCATTTTTAATTTTCTCAATGTTATCGTTCTAGTGAAGCTTATGACGAATATCGATTCTAAGATCATATTTATATAAATTCACTTTCTCAAAGTTGTTGTTATGCATGAAATCATCATAAGCAATATTTTGGATTTGATCATGATATCCTTTGTTTATCATTGTTAATAGTTTTACCCATATAAATGAAGGTATCCATTATCAATAATTACTAATAATTACATTTTTCATTTAAACATTTTTTTTAAATATACCAAGAAAGCAGGAAAGCAAGAACTTAGATGAATATATATATATAAGAAACAAAAATAGTAATATCTTTTTTTCTTTCCTCATACTTTAGCATAATCCAGAACTAGCTAATTGACTATAACCCCAAAAATAAAATAAAAATAAACATGTAGCCTTTAAAAGTTAAGCATGCTTATTCAAGGTTAGCACTAACATTCAATACACTAGATATCTTGGATTTTGTATACATGAAAATTTGGATTTTTGGAAGAGTGGCTATAAAATGGTTACGTTAATGTAGTTATTTAATTTGAAAATTTCAAAAGACAAAAATATGATTAAAATTAATATTTATTAATCTTGTGAATTTGATATAATATAAGCATTATTTGAAACATAATTAAGTTTATAGATTTATATTTTAAGGAAACCTCTAAACTTCATAGATTTATAAAGAACTTTATAAGCATCGTTTGAAGCATAAAGAAATTTATAACATTTATATCAAAAAAAATATTATACCTTAAGAAATTTAATTCATATAAATGTTTGATAGATCTGGATTTAAGATGACTTTATGTTTGATATTACATGTATTTTTTTAATATTATACTTAATTTATTAACAACATCACTAAAATTGCTAATAATATTGTAATATTATTATTTCTTATAATTACACTAATAAAACAAATATCCTAGAAACTCTATTATTAAGGTAGCAATAAAAATGGATGTTCACCAACTTGCAACCATAATTTTTTTTTTTGCTGATTAATACTAGCCACTTTTTTTCAGTCGAAATACTAGCCACTTGATCAATAGATAAAACATAAATCTGATAATACCAACCTGGAATACAATAATCAATCCAATTTGGATTGGATCAAAACAATTACGAAGTAAAGAAACATCTAATGAACTCGGATTAGTTCAGGCAGTGCATTGAAGAGGATTCATGCACAATTTACCATCTTGCACCAAAATAGACTTTCATAATGGTATGGAATGACACAGGTGAATTAAATTGGTTGCATGTTCACTAACAAGAACCTCGGTTTCTTTAAAGAAAAAAATAAATTAAAGACACAGATAACAACTGAATAAGCAAGCAACACTCCCTTTTAAAAATATTATTTTTTTAAGTAAGTAATCGTGCTATTGAAAGGTTATAATTATCTAGTAAATCTTTGCGATTTTAGGTAGATATTCTCCGTAACAGGAAGTAAAAGTGCATTTTTATGAGCCATTTTTACTCATCAAGGAATTTTCATGTCACATTTTCAAAATCGGCCATTTTCATTAGCTATTTTTAAGATGGGGCATTTTTATGGATCTATTTTCAATGCATATTCTCGAAATATGGGCATTTTCATTGCAGACCTAAACCTCAATCCATGAACTTGATCAGTGGAATATGTTTGTTTATTTATTTTTATTTTTTTCTTTACTTTTTATTTTATATATTTCAAAGGTGTATTTTGGGCGGTATTTTCACTAGACATTTTTATTAGGCAATTCACTATTTTTATTTGGCAATTTTCACATGCATCTAAAATCCTGATCTATAAGCTTGACTTTTTTCAGAGGAAAAAATACCAGTCTTTGTTATTCATATGAACCAAAAGACATCTTTTACATATCAGCATGACTGCCAAGCCAGGACCATTGTTATTCATATGAACCAAAAGACATCTTTTACATATCAGCATGACTGCCAAGCCAGGACCATCACATATAAATATAAGTGACAATACATAACCGCTGCCAATCCAGATCCATCACATATGAGTATAAGTGACAATAACATAACCGCAGAATCAAAAAAGAAAAAGTCTGATCGTAGCAGACTTTTCTCATCATCCCTGATAAATCAGGTCAGCAAGTACTGAGAAATATCAATGATGAACTTCTAAACATACAATCATAGCAATATATGTTGGCTAGAAGAACTCAACAAGAACAGAAAGTGATACTCAGTGAACTGCTAATAACAAGCTGAATAAAAGAAGTAATCAGCTACTCAAAAGAGATTAAGATTGCCATGATTCACAATCAATCCATCCATAGTTTCTGAAAAAGAAACAACTCCCATATCCAATTTCAGGCCTTGTTTGGAGAGTGCATCTGCCAGCGAATTATGCTCACGATATGTATGTTTAAAGATCATCGGCGGGACCTTTTGAAGCATAAATCTTATGTCACAACACCAATGCATCAGAGATGGTACATCAAGTGCAGAATTTCTGTTAAGCCAAGAGATAATAACCAAAGAGTCTCCAAAAATTAGCTGCAATGGAATACCCATCAATAAACTGACTCTAAGTATTCCCCAACATGCCAATAACTTTGCTCTTGTATTCGAACTGCTCCCACAGCCCATAGAAAAACTGAAGTAATGAGAATCATTGATAAAAATCACATAACCCGATCCACCTATATTCTCCGCGGCTGCTCCATCAAAGAAGCCACATGGGAAACATTTTAACGGTTCAGGGCCAATATTGCGGGTTTTATGAATTTTCATAGGCACCAGGTAAGTGTTAACCAAACCGTCAATTCTGGCAATGATAATACCTTAATGAAAATAAATCAATAATAATGTCTTGTAAAAATGCTTTAGTGAAAAGCTTAGATGAAAACCACTATGAAATAAATAAAATGATGGATAAAGTAAAGAGGAAATAAAGGTATCCTTCCATCACAGTCATCATCCTTGGATATCATCACTGGACTTCATCATCATCACTGGATCTCGTCATTGGACATCATCACTGGATCTCATCATCACTACTGCTACAACTTGGTACTCGAGCCATTGACTTGCGACATCTCTCGAATATATACATAATAAGAAGTTCGTACAACAACCAACCCTTTTTCATGTTGGGTGTACCTTCATATTGGTACATCAACCAACCCTGTTTCATGCTGGGAGCTATCCTCATCTCGGTGCAAAACCAACCCATTTGCATGCTAGGTGCTACTCTCATCTCGATGCAACACCAACCCTTTTTCAAGTTGGGTACTGCCCTCATCTTGGTGCAACACCACACCTTTTTCATGCTAGGTGCTACCCTCATCTCGGTGCAACACCAACCCTTTTTCATGTTGGGTGCTACCCTCATCTCGATACAACACCAATCATTTTCAATGCTGGGTGCTCCCCTCATCTCTGTGCAACACCAGCCCATTTTCATGCTAGGAGCTACGCTCATCTAGATGTAACACCAACCCCTTTTCATGCTAGGTGCTACCCTCATCTCGATGCAACACTAACCCTTTTTGATGTTGAGTTCTACCCTCATCTCAGTACGCAACACCAACCCCTTTTCATGTTGGGTGCTACCCAGTGCCTCCACCAACCATTTTTCATGTTGTGAGCTACCCGTATAGTGACCAGTCCTTTTTCATACTAGGTGTACCCCTACAGAGCTAGTCATTTTTCATACTGGATGCAACTCTCTATAGTGTGTTGATGCCTGGAAAATCCCAGGTAGCAACGGTAGGGATTCTCCCCAATAACCGTTCCCAATTAGATGGTTTATCATTTGGTGTGGGGAATCCATCCGGTTAACGACCCGACTACCGTAAGGTTAAATGAAAGTTTTAATTCTATTTACTGGTTGCGGCCCGATCCACCATTTATGTGTTTTATGTTTTATATAAATTATGTGCAAATTCCTAGATTAAATGCAAATGATCAGGAAACAAAGATTTCACAATGTGATGCGTAGGTTCTTACCTCCCGTCTTATCCTCTTTGTATCCGAATCACAGAAAGCAAATAACAACTATTCTAAACCAACTAACATATCTATCCTATCCCCAGGGAGCAATATTACAATTTATATGAGTAATGTACTGTATTTTCTGCACAAAGAATTTTACAGATAGTTGATAAATTCGAAATACATAAACACAGCAGAAAAATTAACATAGAGATAGTCCATCATTTGTTAAAGCATTCACTACTCATTTGCTACATAAGATTCATAACAGGGAAATGAAATCATTCACAACATAGAAATAGTTCAGAGTTAGAACGATCTCACAGATTTGTATAGTAAGCCAAAATAGAAATAGTTCTATATCCAGCCATCTACACAACATGCATTTGAAACTCAACAACTCCTTCTCCAGCAGAATTTTGATCCTCTTTATTATAACAAGAAATAGTTCTTCTTACAACAAGTATTTCACATAAGAGCGCTAGAAAAGTCCCTCTCCTATTCGACTCTACCTATATTTATACATTTCAAAATTACTTTTGGTCTCCCTACCCCTTGGGTTTCCTTAACTTTCGGTTACATAAAGTTTGTCTTTAGTGTTTTTCAAAAAGTAAATACAAAATATTAAAAATATATCCATGTGTGGATAGGAAAAAACCACTTAAGTGGGTCCATTCAAACTATTTATGGATTGCTTCCAGGTTGAAGCATCTGAGGCAATTGTCTCAAATTTTGTGGGCTTTAAAAATCTGACCGTGACCTCATGCTTGGATAGCTGGCATTTTATGTCTGCTACTCTTGGAGGAGTCACTCTTAGTAAATATTCTAGTAGACAGTTACGAACTGCTGCTTGGGCCACCAAACTCTTTGTCACCTTTGCATCTAAACCTTTAACCAACTGAATATTTAACTCATCTTCTTGTAGCTTATCCTTCAACTGTTTTAAGTGTTCTTCATGTGCTGGAAACTCCTTTAGCCTTGGTGCTGAAGAGGTTAGACATTTGTTGTGCGTTAGAAGCATCTTCTTATAAAATTCTGCACATTTGTCCGTTGTCTTTTCCACTACTTTCATCAACCTCTCAGCAGCTCTACTACCGAAACTTACAATATCATATTTGATCTGCAAATTTTCTGGACTTTTTACAGGTGTGTTTTATGGATGCTCTGTGTTTGTCTCTAACCATGTTAGCTGTCCTTGTAGGGTCTCTGCCATTTCCTAGGTTTTGTCCTTGAATTTAGCAGCCATTGTTGAGATCTCCTGTAGTCGATCTTCTGCTTGCTTGATTCAGAAAAATTCTTCTGCCAGCTTGACCTATACTTGATATATTTTTCTTCTAAGTCAGAGAGCATGCTCTCTTAGAGGTGCTGTGTCTATTTTTCTTTCATTGGATGCCTTCAAAAGCACTTCCCAGGAGCTGTTCTACGCTTCAAGTTCTGTGATTCAAACTTTGTGCTCCTCTGTTTGCTGATCAACTGCGGATTTCTAAACTTCCATTTCTGCTATCTTTCTCTCTAACTTCTGCTTCTCCCTCTCAAGGATCATATTTGATATCTTCGACATATCCCATTCCTCTCCTAGAATTTGGTAGTCCTGTTGAATATTTTCATATTCTGAAAGAGTGGCTTCCTACTTTCTCTTAGACTCCTGACCCACTCTTTCCTCTTTCCTTAAAACCTCCTTCATCTCTGCCATTTTACCCTTATACTAATCAAGGGTTTCCGTGAGCGTGCTAATATTATGAGCATTCACATTTGAAGTTGCAACACCCATGGAGGCCATTTGTTTGGGATATTCTTCTACATTTTTTACGACCGTCTTCTGGGTCACTGTGGTGATTCTGGGGTGAGTTACCATCTTTAAAGTCTTCTCCATTTTCCACACAATAGAATTCCTTTCGGGATCAAAAAATACGTCCTCCAAGCATGCAACTTCATGTTGTTTAGATGGGGTAAATGGCACAAACCCCAATTCAACCATAGGGAGATGCCCTCCAGTAAGTATATTGCTTGAAGTGGAAGGGAGGTTCTCTGGATTATCCCGAGTAGGACTTTGTCCCTGATTTTTACTATCTAGATCCTCTTGATCTTTCTTTCTTTGTTCTTCTGTGACTTCTTCTTGATTTTGCATTTCCTATTCTGGATTTTGAGTTTTCTGAGCTATTGATTTTTTTAACTCTACAATCTTCTCCAGGATGGCCTCTTCTTTCTTCCTTTATTCCTCCTCTTTCTCTTTTCTGGCAGCTTCTTCTTCCTGCTTTTCTCGTTGGGATTCATCAGCTAAATGTTTTCTTGCACCTTTTGTCAGTCTTTGTGCAGTCTCTTCCTTTTCTTTTCTTACAACTTCCTCCTCCTGTCCCTTTGGTTATGGATTGCTGATTCCACTGCCTTTAACTCCACTATTGAGGTATTAATTTTAATCCACCTATTCAAAGCGGTCATGTTGCAAATATTCATGTACCTTTCTTCATCCTTGTCCACATAATCTGCATATTCGAAATTTACCTTAAGGAGTGCTCAATGCGCTGCAACTTTACCTTGTGAGTCATTCCTGTGAAAGCACTTTTCTCTGAAGTGAAAGTTTTCCAGTTCCTTAACGAACTCTGGGGAACTCTTGACTTTAGAAAACTTATAACTCCCCACATAAAAAGGTAGTGGTGGAAACACATATTTTTTCAGATCGAACAAGTGACTTCCAAAGCCATCTAAGAAAAGTTGTCTCATAGCTTCCTTATGAACTATGTAGTTTGTAGCGTATCTTGGCAGCAATAAAGGTGTGTTAGTCCCCTCATACATTCTTAGGTATGTTCCTTCTTTAGAGAAAAATTAATCCCCAAACTCTTCGATAGATTCCAAAGCACCCTCAGATATGCACTTGCATTCCTCTAAGAGAATTAGTTGGTACAGAGGCATCAGGAACTCTTCACAGACTAGCTTGTAGTAATTGTGGTATTTGTGTGCCCATAGTATCTAATAAGCTACATAAATAGGTGCTTTCTCTCCCCTCCATGTACAGTTGAGATTTTCAAACGGGTGGAAGCAAAGTATGCAATCAACCAAAAAGGATCCAATGTAGAATTCATATTTCCTCTTGTGCAAACCTTCTTAGGTTGTAGTAATGGAGGTAGATAAGCTTTTGTCTACTATATCAGCCTAGTTGAAAATTTTCCCTTTCATGGCTACATGGAAAATCAGTGTGATCCATCCAAACTTATAAGTTCTACCATCATCCCTGCTGAAAATCCTATTCAACATCAACACTACCATTCTATATGGGGTACGTAAATGAGCAGTTTCGTATTCCCCAGATTGTTTGCACCTGAAGGTCTTTCCTTCAGCTACCATCATATTTGATGTAGCTATATAATCAAATTTCAAACTCTTTACCCAACACTATAACAAATCCTAGAATTAGCGTCCCATTTAGCATCCCTTTTTAGTGTAATTTTTTTTACATTGAGTGGTAAAACTAGACGCTAAATGGGAGGTGTCATGGACAAAACTTAAAGCGTCTCAAAAACTTCTTTTTTTTTCTTCCTAGATAGCATCCTTTATGACGTCCAAAATAGCGTCTATTTTTTTGCTTCCAGAATAGCTTCCAACTTTGCTTCCTAAACAACATTGAGGTTTGCTTCCTAAATAACGTCCTATTTTGCTTCCTAATGAGTGTCCTCTTTTGCTTCTTAAATGACATCCCAGTTAGCGCCATATTTGCATCCTTAATAACACCATGTTAGCATCCAAATTATCATCCAATATTGCATCCATTTTTTCCACCACTTTAGCATCCCATTTTGCACCATGTTTTACTTCCAAATATTTGCCAATTTTTGCTTCCAAATTTGCACTAAATTTTGCTTCCTTTTTTGCATCGTGTTTTGCTATCAAAATGACGCCTAATATTTCTTCTATTGTTGCACCATATTTTTCTTCCTATGTAATGCCATGTTTTGCATCCAAAGTAACGTCTTATTTTGCTACCATATCAACGCCATGTTTTGCTTCATCATTAGCGCCACATGTTGCATCCTTTTTAATGCCTAGTTTCGCATCTTATTTTGCTATCATATCAACGCCATGTTTGGCTTCATCATTAGTGCCACGTGTTGCATCCTTTTTAATGCCTAGTTTCACATCTCTCATTTTTTGGTCACTAATTTAGTCGTTTTTAGTAGTTTTATATACGAATTTTGGTCATTTTGTTTAGTCACTTATCTCCCATTGTTTGGTCACTTATCTCTTATTTTTTTCTTACTAATTTAGTTGCTTGTAACTGATATTATAATATCATTAGGGCATGGAGGAATCAAACCACCAACCTCCTGCTTGTAAGGCAGGCGCTCTTCCATTGAGCTAGAACCCTTTAAGAATTTGGGAACCTAACTTACATAGTCCTTTATAATGGTAAAAAGGATCAATACACAACTTTGAGTATCTAATGGTCAGAAAATGATGATAGATTGTATAAGTTCACAATATATGATCAAGTAGGTTGTGAAATCCATAAACCTTTTCTAAGAATTTTCAAATGGATCCTGCAACTTCCAGTGCTTCTATGACCCATTGATCTCCCCCAAAAATTATTTTTTAATGAAAAAATTTAAAAACCCTAAACACCTAATGGCTAGCGTAAACCCCATTCCTACTCAAGGTCTAGTCTATCCTTGCATCAAGATATGCTCTTGAACTCTGATATATCAATACCAAGGTATGATTTCAACATTTTTATTCGATATATCTTTATGGTCAAAGTTTGTTGTCAAGGGCTGATCTATCTTTATGTACTATGTTGTTGCTCACTTCACCTACACTGTTTTGTAGTCTTGCCATAGTGTTCAAGAAAACCACTATATTCCCTACTGATAGGGACATGCGGATGTAGCTCACAAAAACACTATTATGACCTGCTTCAAGTTCATGCTGAAATGGTTTTTAAAATTATCAATATCACAACTTATCAAATTATCATTTATGGTACATGAACTCTCCTTTTTGGCAATGACTTAAAGTTCTACTCTTGTGTTTCCTAAATAGTTTTGTTTCTTCATTCTATTTTTTGTATTTATTCTAAAAACATTTTTATATTTGTTTGTACTTGTCGTTTCCCCACCGTATTCGGATCCTGGGTTTTAAAAAATCTAGCGAATCCGTATCCTGGTAGCTTAGGTATGATCTCTAGTTAACACTACACCAGTAAGCTTGAAACATTTACTTTAGACATATGCAGTCCAACTATACAAACCTGTCAATAAAAGGGAAAAATACCAATCTTAGTATGTAATACATAGCCATCTAGTATCATCTTACTGCCCACGACAAGTTCTTAATAATAAACTTCTAAATTCATAACTAATCCGATCTCCAACTGAATCAGTGCTATAACATTAGAGGAGGCATCATAAACAACCAATATCACTACATGGGAAATACCTTGAAACTTTGCACCTGGTTCCATGATCTTATTCTCTGGATAAACACCTAAACACCTCAACTCTGAGCTTGAAACAATCTATTTTGGATATATATCTAATCTATAAAATGTTATTTATACAAGGGCCCTCATGCTGACATCAAGGATGTCTGTATTTGATGTATGTCCCATGAAATCAAGGATTTCTATATTTGATGTATGGCGCATTTCCATTATCTTAGTACACACTCCAACAAGTTCATATTACGAACAAATTGAATTCACTACTAAATTGAGACATAAACTGATGTAGTGTTGTTACATTGAAGGAACCTTCATTACTAACCAATATGTCACTACAGGGCCCAGGCATGATTGCTCAAAAAAGGGTGCTTAAGTGCACATTCTTAGCCACATTATGCACCATAATACAAGAACCTCTTAACAATGGTTGCAACAAAGTTCAAATATTGTTGATGGGCACATACACTTATTTTTTTAATCCAAATCCTGTGCCTTTAGTGTGATAGGAGATTCTAATGATCCATTTCTTAATAAACTTCATAATCCATATTGGCAGGTATAGAATGCCATAAAATTCAATACCAAATCAAAGTCTAGATACAATAACATTATCTCAGCTAATCAATCCATGAAGCTCTATAGAAACCAATTGTAATGCAATTACGGTAGCGTGCATATGGATACTTGTTTTTGGGTAAATTCAAGTAGGAAATACAAGATTAGTCCTTGCCATTGCAATAGGAAGATAGATAATTAAGAGGTTGCTTGTTCCTGGTAATTTCTTCATGATGCATGGTCATCAATTTTCACCTTTGTTACAAATGAGATCTATCATCTAGAGGGATCTTGCTTTGGCCTCTAAATCAATGCAACTCATCATGCAGAATAGGTGGCAGAGTTTCACCTAGATCCTAATATTGTAGACTGGTTTAGAAAAAACACATTATAGATATTAGAATGTGAGTGTAATTGTGTAGCCTTTCCATATTTTGCTGATCTCAGTCAATCCAAGACAATCAATTCCAGGGAGGATAGGTAAATCCCATGGCCAACAAGAGACCATTGGGTAGTAGAGAATGGAAGGGGATACCACACATCTTGCTGAAGACACTGGTTTGGTCTTTTGATATAGCATCCACATCCATATGTAAAAGGTTTCAACTTCTAGCTAAAAAGACATTGACAAATAAGTTAATGCAGGGAAAAATAGTCAATGTATAGGATTCTCATAAGTCACTATGAATGTAGAAATGATCCACATGCAAGATATTCATTCTTCACTCTAATCCTTGACAATTTTCATCATTAATTTTCCAAAAGTAAAAAAACCACAGTAAGCAAAAATAAAATGAGCTACTTGTTTACCATACTGGAAAATAACAGATATCAAGCTTACCTCATCAACAAGGCTATATTTTGCACAATCAATAGCATGACGCGATTCTCTGCCAATACTTTCATTCATCCTTGAAAGCGTCTCTAACATTCCTTCAAAAGTGTCCCTGGCAATTGTTGATTCTGTATGCCCACTAAGTGTCCCTCCAACTGATTTTCACTCTGAGCTTATTTTATCTTCTTCACTTGATTCTAGGTCCATTGTATTTGGCAGCCCCACTGCTACACATTAACTCTGGGACTTCTTGATTCTGTATGGGAAATGGCATTCTTTGTATCCTCAGTTGCCTCACCATCTAAGTGAAGTTGGAACGATGAACTATGATTTGAATTACTCCCTCGGATTGGTGAAGGACTGGAAATAAATGGAATAGAATTCTCAGTTTCTTCAATTGAAACAGAACGTGGCAGAGCTGCAGAACGTGCTTGTTCTTGCTTAGCTTGTGCGATGCATCATAGATGTAGATGGTGTAGCAATGTTAGAATCATTTGACATAGTTCTGAACTTTACTTCTTTTGCAGCATCATACCTGTAACATAAGCCAAAATGCTAAGAACAACAAAGGAAGGACAATATGAACATTAATAAGTGGGAATCTAAATATAACAAAATAAGGAAGAAAATTGTAATTTGAAACGCAACTGAACTAATATAAGACTTACACTTGTCTAAGCTTGTTTGATTTTTCTAAATGCAACTCTATAGATAGTGACACACCATCCAATTTCATTGTTGCAGTACCGTTTATCTTCACCTTAAATTTTGGTGAACCTGTCACCTTTACTGATGAGGTTTAGTGCCAGATTTTATAGGGGAAACTTGCTCATGCTTGCGAACAGAAAACTGCTTAGCTGATTGCCCTTGGTTAAATTTCTCTTAGCCAGACTACCCATGGTATTTCTTAAGGCCTTTGCTATTTTCCTTGTTGGGGTGGCACAAAATTTCTTCACCCTGATGCCCTTTGACTTGTATTCATATTGCTCTGCCTCACCCTTTTGTGCAACATAAGCCTTGATAGGAGGTGTGCTGATTGAATTGACTTATCAAATATAGTTTATCAAATATTTCTTTAGTAATCAATTACATTAAAAGTGTTTCAACTTTCAACATTACTAAAAACACTAGCACCAAGCTACCCAATATAATTTCTAAGCATTATTCTGAGATTTAGTTGTTAGAAAGAGTCATTTTGATGGCTTACCAATTGGGGGGATTCCTTTGACCCCTAGATTGACCAATGGAAAACAAAGAGATGGTAATTAGTGTGATGGTGTTTCACCTTGTAATATGAAACAGGTCACAGACCCAACTCCTGAGGGCTTTCCTCAGAGCGATTGGAAATAGAAAATCCGTCAAGCATCAACTGCTATTTCTGATAAAGGTGCCTATACTATGTTGTTAACCAATCACAGGGATTCTTCACCATGGACAAAAATAGGGAGAGAGTTGATCCCAAAAAGAACACCGAGGAAAAGAGGTAGCCAATTGGATAATGTTTCTGTTAAAAACAGAAAAAGTAAAAATGAACATGTTGTAGATGCAACAAACTTGGGAGGCTTCAGAGGCCTTCATTGGAGTGGAGGGAAAGCATAAAAAGCGTTTGACATCTAGCTCCTCTTTACATTCCTATGATGGAATTAATACTACAACTTCAGGGGCTCATAATGAAGTGGTTAATCCATGTATTGTTGCTTTGAATATGAAATCAAATATTCAAAGAGATATATCAGAATCCTCTTTGAAAAGAAATAAATATGAAACAAATAATCAAGAGGGATATCGATTATTCGAAGTTGTACCTTCAGGAGAAAAAATATTCACAATTACCATCCCCCACCTGGAGTACATTGGCCAAAGTTCAGCTGAAGGTAATGATGGTTTCGTTCAAGGAAAAGCAACTTTCAGTGCACTGAAACTCATTGCATATAATTCTGTGTTTCAAGCACTATATCTTTAGGGTGATCATAATTGGAAACGTGAAGTTCTCCTTACAAATCTTTGTGAATCACTAAATATTAGCAACAAGCAACATTCTATTGAGCTGAGACGCATAACACGACGTCATTTTGATTGAACAGTCATCTGCTTTTTATTAAATAGGGACTATAGAGGACACAACTTTTTGAAATCTGGGCTAGTTTTAATGTTGTGGAGGCATTTGACTGACTACAAAGGTTATCTCTACCTATGCAATTTTGTAGTATGTATGTATAGATGGAGGGTTTTTGTCTTTTACCACTTTTCTCAATGGAGCTATGTAAATTCCTCGAGTGTTATTATAAATATGCAGTGTGACACTCGTGTTTTAATATGTTTAAGATGGAAGCAAGCTGAGTGCATTCAGAGTGAGATTACATATTGTGTTTTGAATCTGTAAACATATCAAGGGAGGCTTTTTTGTCTTGATCATTGACACTGCCTGATATTTGGACTTGCTTCTCAGTGAGCAAACACAATTCCTAAAGTGCTTTTGAAATTTCCTCCAATATAATTTGCAAAGTTAGAGTAAACAATATATATTCAGTGGAAACTCTCTACATTTTGTTTCTCCTATATGCAAACCAGGCTTGAATGGAAACTTTACTGTCACATTGGGGTATATGTTATTCAAAGATGTCTTTGTTTTCAATTTTGATCATTGTAGGGTATTAACTGTTTACAAGTCATTGCTTTCAACTTTGATCACTGTATCCTAAGCTCTTCATTTTGTAAATAAATGTATATAAGACTTATGTCTAAATTCTTTCACCTCATCCTGTTAAGCGTCCACCCACCCTATTGCATGCACATATTCGAACATTGCACATACACGTTGTAGAACCTCATTGTAGCACATATTTGTAGTACATATTTGTTCACTGTACCATAGCCCCTCTCCCAAAATACTGGATCTATCCCCTCCCGGCGGAATGTCTCTATCTAGCCCCTTCCTGACCTAAATGGGTCTCTCTGAAACCTCCCCTTCCTGAGACCCTAAGGCTATACCTCCTCCCTGGTAGCAGAGTCCTCAGTTCCAAATCCAAAGTAAAATTTAGATCGATACCTATCAGCAAAAAGAGACAAAGAGAAAGGTGGTAGTTCCTATAGACCTAGGGAAGGATGATTCAGAGGTATTGAAGGCACTTGGCTCAGATGCTGCTGATCAAACTTGAACTAGCCTTGTTGCTAAGTGATCCAGGAGGATCTAGGAAGGCTAAAATTTCAAATTCCTCCAATATCAACAAAACCAATTCCAGATCGAAGGGCTTGTCGAGACGATTCCAACGATGTTCGTTTCACCTCAAATGGACTCCGTATGAGAAAGTTATCGCGTTCTGTTCTATGAGGTCAACATGCAAAATTGGCAAAAAGAGGTGCTACGTGGCACCACTGAAAAGGTGACACGTGGAATCCGTACTGTACAAACATGATGACATGGCATGTGTACAAACCAATGAGAGGACGACACATGGCATGTACCGACAGATGATGTGTCAAACCATTCAATTGTACGATCCAATCCAGAGGGAACACGTGTCTGTACAGAAGGTGTGTTGGCCCAGTAATATTTTGCCACATGGCACTTGTTGATTGGTTAAAATTTTAGTAGGAAGACTGGCCTCCATGGGGTTTGACCCCATGACCTCTCCTGCATAGTGGTCCGCCTTACCGTTAGCCCACAAGGTGTTCCTTGTATAAGGTATGGAGATCAATTCATTTAAAGTATGCAGTGGCATTTCGAGCCCCAAAGGGGTCGGGGCTTAGCCTCGACCCTGGTTCTTCCTCCAACGTGACCGGGAGCTCCGACCATCATGGGAGCCCGCGCTCTATTTCAACACATGTCTTTTAACTGCACTATATAAAATGGGTTATAAGTGGGTCTAAAAAACAAGTTACGTTATAACAAATTTGTTTAAAAAAAAAACCATATTGTGGGTTCAATGAACCATGTGGTTTTGGGGGAAAAGAATTTTATTGTAATATTCTAAAAATATAAAATATGGTTCGCATAGTTGTAACTATGTCAACTACATAATTTAAGAAGAGGCTAACCGAGTGTGGGGAGTTGGAACGATATGCCTTCTTGGGAAAAATTTGTTGTAACTGAAGAATCATGAGGAGAATGTGGAGTGGGGCAAGCCAAGCCTCTATAAACCCACTTAGTTTCCATTTACGGGGGATGCTTTTGGAGTGGAGACTTTTGTAGCTACAGGAGAGAAGGGAAATTGTGTAGCTCTGCAAGAGGAAGGTACGAATGTTTATACTTGTTTTACACCGTCTTCAGGCTTTGGAGCTGTTGGAAGTAGTCTTATTGTGTCTTTGGGCAGCAGCTCTCTTCTTGACTATTGTCGCCAAGGTATCATTGTATCATTGCCATGTATTTTTCCTTTATGCTGAGATTATAGATCGGCCCTCCTATTGAGAAGCAGGCCCGGAGACGTAGTCCATCTTGGACGAACTCCGTTATCAACTTGTTGTCTTTATGTGCGTATTGTCTATGGTGTTTGGTTCTCTTCTTATGGGTTTGTGAGCTTCGTTCATGCTCTTTATGTGATTCATGTTAACATCATAGAGTAGCAAAGATCTTGTTTTTGGATCACTAGGCTTCTTAATTAATCCCACGAATGCGATGTGAGCAAAGAAACCAATAATTATGAAGGGTTTATTCTCCATTTTGCTACATGGTCAAAAAATAATGGCAAGAAATATTGAGATGATGCTGGTAGCTCTAGATCCATATCATCCTTCACTTGGTTCTGGAGCTTCCCTTTCCTATAGGGACCAGGAATTGGAAGGAATGCTCTCTTTGCTCCCTTCGCCTGTTATTTCAGGTTAACCACTTGTCAAATGCAACCATGGTGCCTCCACCCTAGCTTCTCCTGTCTCCACCTCTGCTACTGTTAGCACTACTTAGCAACAGCTTCGCTAAAGAAATATAACAACTATTTGCTAAGAACGCTCAACTAAAACTCAAATGGGTTAGACCATTTCTATTTCATTTTAAACTAATAGTGAGACAATAGAAATATCACATTTAATTTAATTCCACATTTTTATCTAATCACAACTCGTGTTGATCAGGTTGTAGGCATAATCTTGGGGCACGGAAAGTGAATTTTATCTTTACGACAAATAACATTTCAGGGTTATTTATGATATGAAATATAAACGTAACTACCCACTGAGCGTAGCCAACAAGCCCTTTACTATGCTCTATTTTTTATCATCGGGCATAGAAATTTGAGTTTGTTTTCTGAGTGAAACCCACCTTTTACATCTGATTGAGCACCGGTTTAGTCCAATTTGATTTATCGGATTCACTAGTCTTGCTGCCTTTACTTGGGTTAATGGGGGACTGCACTTACCTGTCTGCCTTTTTAGTCTTACCATTACACCTATGGAAACACATAATAATGTTTTAAAACTCGAAATCAATTGAGGCTCAACTCAGACTTGAATCGGACTCGGAATCCGTAATGAATCGCTAATGACTCATCCGATTTGAATTTACTGGCTTAATGGATGAGTTTACTAAAACAAACAAAACATTTATATTTTAAAGAAAAAAATATTTTAAAGATTCTGGGAGTGCACTCAGCGACTCAGCGTAGCACTAGCAGTGAGAAGAATCGGCACTAAAAAGTAAAATTTAAACTTATCTCAGGCCGCAGGAAGGAGGCCCGAATTTCACTGTTCACACTTACAGTCACATGACTCATCCTTCAGCTCCAATCACTCTAGGCAGTTAATTTAATTTATTTTAATATTGTTGTAGATAAGTTTAATATATCTTGAAAGATGCTATAAACTCAATGTTTAAAGGAATACAACATTATACTTAAACCTTGTGTCTTTTATATCCTGAAAGACGCTATATGTGTGACACAGTACTCTGGAAAGAGGAAATGCAAATTGTAAAAATTATGTTTCTCTTTCACCAAATTGCATTGGAATCTTGGCTTCTTTAAATAAAATCGTGACAACGAAAATGAGGCATCCCACTCCACTATTGTTGACAGGTCAGTGCAGGAAGATTAATGGACTATGTGGAATAATTACTGGTGACTTTGACTTTAAGATGCATCATATTTAAAGGATGCTATGTTTTCCTCTCGACAGAAATACCCAAACAACAGTTCACTTAACATTGAATTTCCCAAACAACGCGATGGTGTTTTCTTCTACTCTGTTATTATATAACTCCATTTATCAACTCAGGGGAGTCAACCCATAACTTGAGTGAGTTGGAAACCGAATTGGCCACCCGAACCGATTTAAAGGCTGAATCGACTTACCTCAAGGTCAACTCTATCAACTTGGCCGAGTCCGAGCCATCCGATTTTTAAAACATATTTAGAAACCTTCATATTTTGCCTTGGCAGTAGCACATGAAGATGATTCCTATTTGTATGTCGTTTACTGTGGAACAAATTATCCCTCCTGTTCATGAGAGATTTTAATTTTGATCATTTTAATGTCCTTTACTGTTTCTAAGCAATTGTTTTCGATTTTGATCACTGCTTCAATGTTTCCTATTCCCAACTCATTTATTGTTTTAACAGTTATCCCTTGTATTCATGATAGAACTGAATGCATTTATGAGGTAATGCATCAAATATTCATTCACACAAACCCTTGGACGACAACCGGGTATTAAAACAGGGCAATAAGAAGTATATAATTTGATGTGGCAAATGCAAAAAACAACAACAACATACATCAAATAAGGGCAAACAAATGGGAATGAAAAATAGTCTGACATACCTTAGCGGGCCATGCTAGAAATCCCTTGACCTTGGCAAGCACAAGATCTCCGAGGCTTCATTATCTGCAGGAAGTTGTTTTGCCTCCTCGTCTTTTAGCCAGTGTCATGTCCTAAAACCCCAATGGCAATGAGAAACGTAACCCATAAAACCTTGATGGAAACTGGAAAAACGTAACCCTTATTATTATTCCTGTCTCACATACCATAAACAAGAATTACAGTGGCAATATTTTACCACTCAATTTCAACCCAACCCTTTTATATCTTAAGTTTTAACATCTCCACCCTCCCATTAGGGAGTTTAATCCCGACAGACCAACCACATACGCTTTCATTTCTTCCTCTAAAGTTGTATTTTTTTCTATTTTTAAAACTAGCAATTGCCCCATAAGGTGCAATGGTAGGTTGAAAGGAAAAAAAACAAAAAGTAGAGCAAATGTGATGGAGTGAAAAACAAAAGAAAAAGTCAAAAATGAAATGAGAATGAAAATTTATTAGAAATTTATACACATAAAAAATAATATAAAGTAATGTTAACTATAACAGAATAACTCGGTGTATATTGTACAAGTTAATCTTAAAGTACTTTAAAATATCAATGTCAAGGTATATCAAAAGTTAGATTCATGGAAATCATTAGAAAGCAATTAATTTAAAGGATATACAAATTTGTGTACACGTATGTAGTCTTAATCTTGAAAATTAACATACCGAGGAACCAAATAGATATTTGTATTAGTTTTTTTGTTTGAAACCAATGTAATATTAATGACTTGATTAGGATACAAGTTGTGTTAGGAAGATAGAGAAACAAATGGAGGAGACCATCAAAAGGCATTGGCCTGGTAAAATAATACAACATTGAAGTCTAGAACAAATTTTTAAGATAAGTGGAGAATGAAAACTTCAAATATTAAAAGTACATAATATCCATTAACTTTGGAAAATACTATAAAATCCATGCATGTTTTCTTAATAAAAGTAGAAGAAAATGTGATGAGACACTATAGGGAAAATAACTATAATCTATAATGATGAACATCTCAATTTCTAATTGCATTTTGTTTTCATTAATGGAAATTTTGACACTCCCATAGGTGTCATGTACATATAGTCATGGGTTTTGAACTTGGGTGGGGACAGTGATAGCCTACTACCCCAACTACCCAGCCTACAAGAGGAACCCCTGTAATTGTATTTTATATGTACAAGCATCTTTCTAAATAGACTAAAATCCTTCTTAACAACAAAATATAGATATTGCAAGGTTGGAATGTTTTTTTTTAAAGTTAAATCCATACATTTATCCTCTTCATAATGGAATTTTATTTATGGAAAGTAAACAACAATGTTAAAGTGACATGAACAAGACAGAAAGCAACACATCATTTTCTAATGAGCATTTTCTAAAGAGCAGTCAATGAAAGAAATGAGCTCAATATAACATGATCTTCCCAATAGTTGATATATCTTGCATGTGTTATCGCTTATGACCATGAAGGTTCAAACACTCATAATAAGGAAGGGATTGCATAAACCATGTGTCTCCAATTCCATATATAGTAATAACTAGGTCAAACCAAACTTTTCCATGTTAATTTAGAGTTATGGTTAGTAGCTCTTGGGTTTTGACGTGGCTTGATGACTTAAAAATAGTAATAAAAATTGATAAGAATCGTATCATAGTGTTTCTATGTGCCTCTTATGTTTGGATTAAAGTATATATGTCAAACAAATAATATGTGAATCATATATATATAGAATTTACGAAAGTGTATATGTGGCTTGCAATGAATGTTGTTATCACAAACTAATATGGTGATTATAATTCAAGTGTGCATTCAAGTCAACTAATGGGCATGTAGAAAAGGAAACAATCAACTTTGTTGTGTGCTTGTTGGATGACCCAAATGCACAATCAAGTTAAGAGAAGGGATAGGACACAAAAATAATTGGTTGGAAGAGATGTTCTAGCGAAGTGTAACAAGAAACAATACAACCATGAGAGAATTAAGGAAAAAAATAACTTATTATCCTTGTTGACTCTCTTACCCACAAAATCCTTTAAAAATAGTTACAAACACAATTGAAATGATTTGGTTTCAAGGGTTTTGGCCACTCCTATAAACATGGTAAGATAAAAAATCGGAGATGAGAAATGGGATGTTGCATTGAACTTGTTCCAAAATGATAAATTAGTTCAAAGAAATAGCATGTATATTTGTTATATCACTAAGTTAGGATAGAAAATTACACAAGATCACATAAATAAGACTAAATAGAAAGGAGTGGGAACACATTCGATTATAATCAACTAAACCTATGAACTATTGAACCATGAGTCCATAAGAATCTTGTGACATACAACAAACATCCATTTTAGTGAGCATGCCTTATATATTTTGTTGATTAAAAAACATGAATAACATCTCAATTATAATAATGTTTTCCAATAGTTTCTTCCCAAATACAAATCCTCTTTGTTATAGGGAAACTATGAGGGGACAAAGGCAATTTGCCATAACTTTGGATCTAATTTTATTCATAATGTTGCATAAAGCAATGGGGGAAAGAGTGATTAGTATAGCATTAAACCCCTTTGAGGTAGCTCCTATCCCATCATGATTAATCTAAGTATGTCAAGACATCTAGTCTAAAATGTGCTAATGGAGATCAAATTTCCATTGAAACCATCCAAATCCAAGGAAAAGCTATCATTGCATGTTGCACCTCCTTGATAATTGGATTATGTTTTGCAATGATCAAAGAGGGAATATGAGAGAGCAAGCTCTCAAAGAGGCCAACATTTCCATATGCAAACGATTTTATGATGGCTTGGGGCCCACACATAGTCTATGAGTCCTAGAGGAAACGTTTATGGATTCAAACTCTATATTTTGATATTGGACTCTGTCTAATGTCATGATAACTATCCTTGATGTGCCAAACTCAAAATGGCACGTTAATTCTAAAAATGATGAACATGTCTCCCATCAAAACATTACCTCTAATGATGGAAGATGTCAACGCTCATAAAGGCTTTCATTAAATGAAGGTTGAATGCAAAAGTTCTTGATGCAAGGGAGGTTAAAATGAAATAGTGCATAGTAGAAAGTGGAAAAATGGCCATAAGGAGTTGAACCTTCTTGATAACATTAAAAAAAACCTCCTCACTACAATGGTCTCATCCTAGACTGAAGCATGGAACTAGTTAGTGCATCAAATACACAACTTTTTAAAGAGTTCCCATTGTAGGTAAACCACATACATCAATTGAGTGTAACATATGTGGTATGATTTATGTCATTCAATATATAAATTGTTTCCATCCAATCCACATTGCAAACATGTTTCTATATTAAAAATGTTAGCTTATTTTCACTTTTTCAATCTTATTACCATGAATCCATGCCTTGGAACATTTAGTCCATGCATGCCATTAGAAAAAAAATACTTTACTTCATTTTCATGTTGTTCTAGTATTACATGTAGCATTTTTCAAATGAATCTGTTGTGATCACCAAGTCTCTCATTGGCAGGTCGCTCCATATTTTTCCCATACAAGTCATGAGTCATGCTACTAGTGGAAGGTTGTCATTCAACCACCAAGACATTCTTCTTAAGGAATTTTTACCAAAAATATATATGTGAAGCATGATTCACCAAGGCACTTACCACTATGGAAATTTTCTTCAACAAATATTTTCACTAATGCACTTCACTAAGATGGCCTTCACTACTACAACAAGTATGCACAACATCACACCCTTATCATCTAAAACTATCACCATGACAAATTCACCTAGACTTGACTATGTCCATGTTTTGGTTACTTAGGGAATCTTCCTCTTGGACAAGGCATGCCTTTAAACCTCAATTTCCACCAAAATACACTAAGGGCATTATCACTTCATCATTCCAAATGTTAGATTCCTTGTGGAGGGATTGTGGTGGTAATTTGGGGCCCCACATATGGAGCATGAGCTTTAGAGGCAAATGTTACAGTTTAAGACCATAGTTTTGACTATATTTTAAGTCACACATCAAGAACCATCCCCTATGTGAAAGTTTTCAAAATGATGACCATATCTCACATGTAGGCTGTGTATTTTCTATGTAGATTCATGTTATGTGATGGTCCATGACCCCGTAAACAAATGGTGTGAAATTAGGACATAAATTTAAACCCTATACCATGGTGTTGGCCAAGAGATCCATTATCGATGTTATAAATCTCAAAATACAAACATATCCCACTTGTAGTTGAAAGAATATTCCCTCCATAGAGATTATGTGTTGTCTCAAGGCCTTACGATGCATCACTCATGGGCCACATTGTTACATCTAGGATAGAGATTCCATGCGTAGTTCTTATGTGGTAGTCGAGGTTAACATGCATGGACCATCAAACCCATAGAAAATTAACATAAGACCCTAAACTTATCCCAAGGAGAGCCCACTTAGTTTTTCTAAGAAAATGGAAGTCAAAAGAAAAACTATTGTATCATGATTCAAATTATTTATTATTGTCATATTTTGAAAATATTTCCTTTGAAGTGTATGGATGAATTGCAACTTTAAATTTTTTATGAGAAAAACAAATGAATGATTTATTTTCTTTGATATGTGTTAATGTGTTCATAACTTGATAGGTACACAAATATATAAGAATGTGTGAAATTGTTGTTTAGAACCCATGACAATTGAATCTGTTGAGAGGACATACTACCATTCAGAAGTATTTATCCAATGTGCTTTTAGGTATTTATCCAATCAGTCCTTTAGCCATGTTGAATTTGACACACATAACTACTAATGCTCCTACTTGGATATATGCAGATATGCTTTTGTCACCATCACGGAGTTTACTAGTTGGTCAAGTGGGGGTGGTGATATTCCCCTTACTAGGATTCAATTCCACCCAGAGTGGTATATGTTTTATTCTGTGGTATGTCCCACCTCTTGATAGGTGGTTAATTCCCAACACTTAAGTAGAGAAGAAGCATAATGTACCACTTATGTCGGACGTTTTCTGAACACAATTCCTAGATATAAACCTAGTGTAATTCCTAGCACGATTCCTTTCGAAATTTCTGGCATTATTCCAGGCGCTATACCTGGATCTATACTTGGTGCTATGTTGGATGTTTTTTAGGAGAAATTCTTGGCTCTATACTTGACTCTATGTCGAATGTTTTTCCTACCGAAATTCATGGCACAATTTCTATCGCTAACCCTGGATTAATATATGGTGCTATGCTGTTCAGGACGTTGTTTTGGATGCTATTCTTTGCATTATATGGGATGCTATTGTGGATGCTAATTGGGACGTTAATTGGGATCCTAATTTGGATCATAATTGTGATGCTAATTGGGGCGCTAATTCCGACGTTAATTGGGATGCTAATTAGCGTCCAAAATATTGCCAACTTTTAAAAAGGGACGATAATTGGGATGCTAATTAAGGCGCTAATTGGGAGGATAATTGGGGTGTTAATTGGGACATTAATTGGGATGCTGATGAGCATCCAAAATAGTGCAAACTTTTAAAAATGGACGCTAATTAGGATGCTAATTGGGACACTAATTGGGACGCTAATTAGCGTCCAAAATAGAGCCAAATTTTAAAAAGAGACACAAATAATGCCATGAAAAGCACCATCTCGTGGAAAAGTGTCCACTTTGTCTAAGAAATGATGAAAAATACACTAAAAGTGTTAGTTGACGCTAAAAAGGATGCTAAAAGAGACGCTAATCACAGGGTTTTGTTGTAGTGAAGTCAGTTTTCATGCTAATGTCTGACGGTGGTAGGCTGTATGCTTTTTCTATAAATACAGGTGGGAAGGATGAAAATCCTTTATCTTCCATGTTGTTCATGATCATCCTCGCTGCATCCACTTTGGGAAGAATCCATCCGATGACCTCTGCGCAAGGAAAAATATCTGGTCTAGTAGATACCCTGGTGATTCCAGATCTTAGTATGTTGTCATATAGGGCTAAGTCTTCCAACCCTGCCTATGGAACCTTATTCTCTACAAGCATGTGGTATATTTGACCCCATTTGAATTCGGGTTCTACCCTGGTTACTGACTTTGTATCTTCATACATTATTTCCACCCTTGGTGTGGGTGGGATTTCTGCATCTGAGTCATAATCTATAATCTTCAAGTTCTTTTTTTTGTTCTTCGTCATGTTGTTTGGTATAAGCTGTGATTGCAATAACACAACAAAATGTTTCACCATTTACATCATTAAACAAACTTATGCATTCAAATGAAAAAGATAAATTACTATGATATGCTATGCACACCGTTTAAATAAACAAAACTAGTATTCTTCCTTACCCCACTATTCTTGCCCATCAGGACAAGAAAAACACCTCGCAGTAGGTCAAAAAAAAAAAAGAAACCCTTAGACACAGGCGAGCCTTAGCCTCTACATTCTAGAATGGAAAATAACTCAATAACCTGCGATACCCCTTCGCCCACAGACACGAAAAACTCTAAGAGGCTCACAGCTCGTAGTTAGTGTGCCGAGGCTAGACGATGACAATGCCCTAGGTTCATACACCAGGATCATGTTCTCTCAGTGGGAAGATGCAACACAATATCCAAAACCTAAATGATCTACTGGAAACATTGAAAACCTCAGTTTCTGCTAACGCCCAAAGGCGAGAACCAGGTTAGCTCCATGCCAATGAAAAGCTTGGGCCTCTGGAGATTCCTCATTAGCTAACAGGCTCACAGACAAAACGCCTCCGAACGAAATGGTGAATTTACTTGAGCAGGTAGGGAGGCCACGACAAGTTTCAAAAATATTGAAGGGAAAATAGCTAAACCTAAAATGCAGGGAGGGAGACTTTTTAAACCTAAAAAAAACCACCTACCCACCCCTGCATGGCATATCAACAACTGACAGGTTTCCACCAATCAAAAATAAGGTAAACAAAACCTACCTGGTGGGAGAAATGCTTGACAACAGCCATGGATGCTTATCCTGGTACACCATGTGATCTCTAATGGGCAGTTTCGATCAATCACGCAAAAGCTTCGAACGGGATAAAAAAATCAGACTAACAACTTTAAAGCGCTCACTGTAAAACAAATAGTGGTGAAAAAACTTTCTATTGGCATATATATAACCAACAATGGGTAAAACCTTTAAGGCAGTAGATGAGACTCTTAAAACCACATGCACCAAGTTAAAATGCCATTGGCGACAATACATAGAACGTCGGGTGAGTGCAGCTAAGTCAAAATGAAAACAACCCTAGCAACGATGACTCCAAAACTGACAAGATGCCCGCTCTTTAGTTGCGGCTTCGATAGTCAAGACGACATCAGAAAGAAACATTGAATGAACACCGCCGTAGCGGCTCAAAGATGACAACTCTCCTGTTGAAGCAGGTTGGGTGAGGATCGGGCGATCGAGAAAGAACACCTCCGCTGTAGCGGTAGAGAGAGAACAAACTGTCTAATGAAACAATACAAAAAGAATTGGAAATAGTTCCAACATTCAAACCAATATCCCACCCACCATTACGGCTAAAAAGAGAAACATAACTCGATGCAGTGGGAAAAAAAATGACGCAGTGGTGCTTAAGAAAAACCCTCTGCTGTAGAGGCTCGGAAACCAGAATTCATCCATTGTGGTGTATAGATTCTCGCACAACCTCCACTATAGTGGCTCCAAGGAAACAAACGAAGCACAATAAAAACCCAACCATCGTAGCATCTCCAAAATTGAAAAACCATCCGCCATAGTGGGTCAAACATGAAGATCCATCCACTGCGGCAGCTCAAAAGGAAATTCTTCCTTAGTGTCAAAACCATTTCTTGAAATTCCCCAATGACGAAACAAGTCATGAATGCTAGACTTCAAATTCAAAAAAAAAACCTAAGAAGCAAAACTAAAATCTCAAAGGGGGGCCCCTAAAAAAGCTAAATTTTTTGGGGTAATAGTTGCAGCATCAACAATTGGTGATTGGATGGCAAACACAAATCACTAGAGAAACTAACTTTCAAGACCAAAAAATGCTTTTTGGTATTCTGTTAAACCAACTCTTCCCAAGACTTTTCAAGATTTCTTTAAGATATCCAGACCTTTCTAGGGATGTAAGATTTAGAACTCCAACATTGATTATAGTCCACTATGGTAGGGCAACCAGGTTTTCAAAGTCCTGATAACTCTTTTGAGGCCAAAACATGGAGTTCATTTACTACTGCATTTGGTTTCTTATAACTAAGACACCACAGGATCGTAACAGAGTATGGACATACGTATTTGTTTCTTCCTCATTCCCATGCCTTTTGTGTTCTTTTGATGTTTTTATACTTTTGTTGCTTTGAGTCTTCCTAGATTTCTCATTTCATTTGAAACTTGATTTAGGTTCTTCCGTCCATTGTGTCCTTTTGTGTGAGAGATAATTTTTTTTCAGCTCAAGGACAGAGAAGATCCTCTGAGAAGTCTTATCATCTTATTTCTTTTATTCATTAAGTCTTTTGATGTATGCTTTCTTTCTAGAAAATTTTGACTCTTTTAAGCCTTTTGGCTTTTGTTTATGGCATGGGATCATTTTAAATACCATACACCTATCCATCCTGCTTCCTTTCCGTGGGTCCATTGCTATTAGCTTCCTAGGATAGATTTTAACGTGAAGTGGATAGAGCCCCAAAATACTATTCTAGACTCCTCTTACCTTAGTTATTTAATAGGGTTTAAACAAGACTTCAATGTGTTCACAAACTAACCTCCCTTCAAATAATCTATCAAAATTAGAGAATCTTATCCTAATACAGGTAAATTCAACAAGCATTTCCTTGGTTAGATATTTTCAGTTTGTCCAAATTCCAATGTCCCCCAATTTTCAAAAGTTGCGCTGGCTTATTCGAAAACTAAAATGCAACAAAATAAAATAAAACTGAAAATAAATCAGATGCAAAGAAACCAAATCAACATAACTAAATCAAACCTAACTATGAAAAAGAAAATCAGCAAAACAAAGGCTTATTTATGTACAGAAAACTTCAAAATCATTAAGTAAAATAAGGCTTGAGAATCAAACCATTGACTGACAGATTCTCTTCCCACCCCTGTAAATCCTGTAACTTGTATGTCGAGGGGCCTAGGTTTTCTGCAATCTGAAATGGGCCTATCCATATATGTTGAAACTTAGTGTGCTTTCCCTTTTCAGCATGCAGGTGATCCCATTTTAGAACCAAATCTCCTACCTCAAATTCTTTTTTCACAGACTTGTGCTTGTCAAACCATCTTTTCACAATTTCTTGTTGGTGCTTGAACCTTTCCTTAGACTTGGATCTAGACTCTTCTAATTTCAGCAAAGTATTGAATTGGGCTTGTAAGACATCACTACTAGATCCTCTAGACGCTTGGGACAATTGAGAAGAGGGAAACAAAATGTTTGGGGGTAAGATAGCTTCCTTCCCATAAACTAAGGTATAGGGTGACACACCTAAGGAGTTCTTGGGTGTGACTCAATCATCCCACAGTGCATTAGGAAGAGCTATATTCCAGCTTCTTTGATTCTCTATGATAGTCTTCTTTAAAATACTAATGATATTTTTATTGGTGGATTCAACTAACCCATTACCTTGTGGGTAATAGTTAGCAGAACAATGTAACTTTATTCCTTTCTTATTAGAGAATGCGGTAAGTTTAATTGATGAAAAATAAGATGCATTATAAAAAACCAGAGAAATTTGAACCCCAAACCTAGTCATAATGTGGTCTTGTAAGAAATCCATGATTGCATCTTCGTTTACTTTTCGTAAAGGGATTTCCTCCACCCATCTGGTAAAATAATCTGTGGCCGTGAGGATGTACTTATGTTGCAAAGAGTATTTTGGATTAATTTCTCCAATAATACCAATTCCCCATTGCTTGAATGGTTCAGAAATAATATCTGTTCGTAATGCCCTTGTTGCATTCGCTTGTCTCCCACTGCTCCTTTGGCATGTATCACACTTCCTGACGTAAGTGTGAGCATATTTAAACAAAGTTAGCCAATAGTATCCAACCCTTATAATCTTGTGTGCTGTAGTGTCTCCTGAAAAATGACCTCCAACCAGGCCATCATGCAACTCTTTAACCACTTTGGCTGCATCTTCTCGTTCCAAACATCTGAGAAACACTCAGTCATAATTTTTTCTTAATAGCACTCTGTCAATTATCTGATATGATGCTGACTTCAAACGTAATGCTCTTCTTTGCTTGGAATTCAAATGTTCAGGCAAGTACCCCTATTGAAGATAGTGCACCAGGTCTCTGTACCACAATTCTGGGGCAGTAGATATGGGACACATATCAATCATGTGCAACTAAGACTCATTCTCCCAATCATCATCTTCATTATCTTGACTCACAGCCAATAGTTTGCAAAGTCCTTGTCCTTTGATGATGGTTGCTAGTTTAAATTCCAAGTCATACTCCTGCAAGGCTATGACCCAATTTCCCCTTCTCTCTCCTAACTCTTTCTATACAAAAATTTTCCAGACTGTCAGGTGTGGAACAACTAATTTGGTTATGTTCTTAAGTATGCATGGCCTGAATTGATTTACTGCCTTAAAACTGCATATGCTTGTTTGTCGACAGCAGGGTAATTCAACTCAACACCTTGTAATCCAGTGCTCATGAATGATATGGGGTACTCTTCTCCCCCTTCTTCTTTCTGCATAAGCACTGCTGCTAACGAGTTGTCTGAAGAAAAAGTGTATAAGAAGAAATATTTCTCAAAATTGGGACTTTTGAGGGAAAGTGCATGAGCTATCGATGTTTTAATCTTGTAGAATGCACCTTTCTCTAAGTCGGTCCATTTAAACTGAGCACTTTGCTAACCATTTGTTGCAAAGGTTTGATTATTTGGGTTAAATCGGGTACAAACATTCACACAAAGTTTATAGTCCCCATAATATTATGGGGCAAAGGGATATGTGCTATAGCTTTAATCCTTTCTGGGTCTATGGAGATCCCTGTTTTAGACATTATATGACCCAATAGCTTTCCTTCCAATACGGCAAAAACACATTTCTTCAGATTCAAGGAGATACCATATTTCTTGCAGTGTTCAAAAATTTCCTTCAGATGAAAAATGTGCTCTTCTCTTTTCTTGGAGAAGACTGTAACATCATCCAAATAAACTACAATGCTGTGCCCAATCAAACCATGGAAATCTATGTTCATTTCCATTTGAAAAGTTCCTCCAACGTTAATAAGACCAAAAGGCATTCTTCGGTATGAAAAAGTCCCCCATTTAGTTCTAAAAGTGGTCTTTAGTCAATCTTGTTCTGCTACTAACACTTGGTTGTAGCCTGAAAAATCCGTCTAACAGAGAAAATAACTCAGATCCTAAAACCATTTGCAATATCTGTTCCAGGGGCGAGACTGGGTAGTTATCTTTGTCAGAGGCACGATTCAAGTTTCTGAAGTCTACACAAAGTCTAATTTCACCAAACTTTTTCCTCGCTGGTACCAAGTTTGCAACCCATTCCGAGTGTCAAAATCTGAATATAATCTTGGCATCAAGGAGCTTCTTTATTTCATTCTAGATTAGGGGTTCTAGTTTGGGGTGCATCTTCCTTAATGGCTGCTGGAATGGTTTGACCCCCACTTTAATTGGAACAACATGTTGTATGATGCGTGTGTCATAAGTCTTAACATATTCATACGTCCAAGTAAAGACATCTTTATATACGGTTTAAACAAGCTAATGAATTTGCTTCTTTCCCCTGGTGAGCAACACTTTCCCAAGTTCACATATTTCGGTTCAAATTCCGACCTCAGATTTATTAGCTCAAATTGCATAGATGAACTATGCGTTTTGACATTAGTTGGTCTTCTGAATTTGTTATTCAGATCAAACATCCATTACAAAATTCTAACCCCTTTGGGTATAAAATTCCCATTTTGAAGGTTTGCTTGATGTTCCTCGTCATCAATTACAAACCCCTTGAAATTCTCTTCATTAATCAGAAACTCTAATATCCGTGGATCGTCATCAAACACTCTTAGATTAGTGATGTTTTCTAGTACAACAGGCCTGAAAATCAATTCAATTGAACATCAATTATTTGTAGGAACAAGCCAAGAAGCTAGAGTAGCTAATAAGTCAGCTGCTGCAATTTTTAGCCCAGGAATTGAAAAAATATTAAATGCATCAATATTCGTTAGAAGATCCCAAACTTCATTTTGATAACCCTTTAGATGTAGTGATAAACAATGGATTGTATTTTGAACTTGTTTAACAATAATTTCAGAATCTCCATAGACTTTTAAATTTTTAACCTTAAATTCAATTGCCTTCTTTAAACCTTGTATTAATGCTTCATAATCAGCTATGTCATTGGTGCATTCAAATTCTAATCTATAAGAAATAAAATGTTTACTTTTTTCTAGATCCATCAGGATACAGCCAGATCCTGATCCTTCCTGAGTTTTTGAACCATAAAAATATAAAACCCAAAACCTATCTGCTGATTCTACTGTACTAGTGATACTTTCTACATCTGAGACTAATTTAACTATGTTACAATCAATTTTATCAGCCCTCGAAAACTAAAGGAGCTCGGGCTATGTATCTGATCCTTTGTTGGCTTCTTCTACTTGGTAATTTCCTAGTTCTAGTTCAATAAAATAGTTTCCCAAAACCGAATGTGAAAAATTTATTGGTTCATTCTTCCCTTCTAGCTGCGTCACATTATACTTCATATGTGGTTCGCTTAATACTTTAATTTGATTCTGACAATTGTTATAAGGAAACCATATATGTGACTACTCAGTAGAAAAATATCCATCAAGTTTTGCTGACCAGTCCCTGCTCAGAATTAGGCCATAAGCCTCAGGTATGTCCACTACCATAATGTTTATAAATTGGCACACTCTTTTGTCTACAACCAATCGTATCAATACATCATTCATTTTTCCCACTACATTCACTGTTGTTATATCTAATTGTATGATTTTTCCTACAGAAACCGTGGGTTTCCCATTTATCCTTTTACAGACAGAGAGAGGCATAACATTTGCAGCTGCTCCTGAGTCTACTAGATAGTTGTGCACATTATG
>LPNX010835040.1:0-55920 GCA_001517045.1 Pseudotsuga menziesii | reverse complement strand
GAGGACCTTCTGAAGACATTTTGATCTCTGTCATAATCCATTTTTGAGGGCAGGTTTTTCCCATGAGGTTTTCCTCACCTCGGTTACATGGATCATTAAGAATTCTGTTGTAAAAGGTGATTTGTGCCCTAGTTTCCAAGGCCTTAATAAATATTTTTGAATAAAATGTACTAAGTCTAGATTAAGGGGGGGTGTTGGACCAGTAATACATCCTTAGTACATAGTTTTTACCTTAGGCTAACTTTATTTGCCTTCATGTAATGATATCATATGGTTTAAGACTTAGGAGAGCTGATTCACATTATAACTGGTTATTTTGGCCTGTTCACACCTACAACAATGCCCTAACTAGTCAACCCAGCACATGTGCACCTAATTTATTGTGTTGGGGCGCCACCTCCTTGATTTGTGGGGCCCTGGTTTGACTAAGTGCGCTAGGGGGTGAATCTGGCCTATTTTAGTTCTCCTAGGAGCATTTATTGCCACCTAGAGCACCCCACTCACCTCTATCTTCTCACCCATGCTTTCCTAGGACCCATTAATGACCCAAAACACTTCACATGAGGTTTTGTGACTGTTTGGGCTTAGTTGGAGCTCCTTTGGTCCACCTAGGGGGATTGGGGGTCAATTTCACCATGACACTTGTACTTTCCCAATTGGATGCAAGAGCTACTCGAATTTCCTCCAATGTATTATAAATGTGTAACATAACATCTAAATGATGTATGATAATAATATGATCATAAATTAGCACCATTCACATGTGCTATTCCATGTATTTTCTGTCCCTTCGATTGTTTCTCTTGCACATTTTGTCAAACACTTCATGTGTGAAGTCTGTTCTAGCTCCTAGATATGATTAAGAAGTAAAATCTTACAAACCTTTCTACTGGTATATATATAACCAAACATGCATAAAACCTTTAAGGTGGTAGGTGAGACTCTTAAAACCGCATGCACCAAGTTGAAACGCCATTGGCGCCAAAACATAGCGCGTCGAGTGAGTGTAGCTAAGTCAAAATGAAAATATCCTTGACAACAACGGATACAAACCTGACAAGATGCCTGCTCTTTAGTCACGGTTGTGACAGTAAAGATGGTATTATAAAGAAACATTGAATGACTGCCGTCGTAGCATCTCAAAGATGACAACTCTCTCGCTGAAGTAGGCTCGGTGAGGATGGGGCGATCGAGAAAGAACACCTCCGCTGTAGCAACAGAGAGAGAACAAACCATCCAATGAAACATGACAAAAAGAATCGAAAATAGTTTCGACATTCAAACCAAGAGCCGACCCTCCATTGTGGCTGAAAAGATAAACGTCACCCGACGCAGCGGGAAAAAAAATGACCCGATGGCGCTTAAGAAAAACCCTTCGCTGTAGAGGCTTGAAAACCAAAATTCATCCACTGCGGTGGATAGATTCTCGCACAAGCTCTGCTACAACGGATCCAAGGAAACAAACAAAGCACAATAAAAATCCAACCGCCGTAGTGGCTCCAAACTTGAAAACCATCCGCCGTAGTGGGTCAAACATGAAGGTCCATCCACCGTGGTGGCTCAAAAGGAAATTCTACCTTAGTGTCAAAACCATTTCTTGAATTTCCCCAATGACGAAACAAGTCATGAATGTTGGACTTCAAATTAAAAAAAAACCTATGAATCAAAACTAAAATCTCAAAGGGGGGCCCCAAAAAATGCTAAATTTTTTGGGGTAATAGTTGCAGCAGAAGCATAGTGCCAGTCCTTTTTCATACAAGATGTGGCTCTCATATGTCTTCCACAGTACCAATCCTTTTTTATGCTGGATGTGAAGACTACATGTCTTCCACAGATCCAACACTTTTTCGTGATATATGTGAATACCATAGGGACTCATCACTCCCTCTTGTAATGGACATAAATCTAAAAAATTCCAAGCTTGTCCTCAAAGTACTCAAACTTCACTCTCTTCAGAGACTTGTTGAATAAATTAGCTATTTGTTGATCCACCGTAATATATTGGAGCTTCAATAGACCTCTTTACTCTATCTCGGATACAGTGATACCGCATCTCAATGTGCTTCAACTTGTCATGGAACACTAAGTTCTTGGAAAAATTCACACAACTATGGTTGTCACAGAACACACAAGTCATGTCTAACTTGACATCGAACAATCTCACAAGTATCTTTCTAAGTCACACTGCCTCACAGCTAGATGAACAAGATGCAATATACCCTGCCTCAACTGTGATCAGTACTACACTCGTCTACTTCCTTCTAAATAAGGAAATCATGCTAGACCCCAAGATGGAGAAACACCCTCAAATTCTCTTCCCATCTATAGCACTATCAACCCGATCTGAGTCTACATAGACCTACATGCAAATCCTTTGATTTGTCACATATATGAGGCCATACTCAATTGTACCATTCAGGTACTTTAACACATGATTTCCCGTAAGCATGTGAACATGTCTTTGCTATACCATATACTCACTCAAAGTGTTCACCGCAAATCAAATATCTGTCCTTGTGTTCATCAAGTACATTATCAAACCAATCATCTTCCTGTAGACTATGGCATCAACTGTCTCTAAAGTAGTATCACACAACAACTTCAAGTTCGATGCCATCGGTGTGGCCATGACCTTGCAATCCATCATCCCAAATCTCTTCAGCATCTCTACCGCATATTTTCCTTGACTAAGGAAAATCTCATATGGATTATGCCACACCTTAAGACCTAAGAAATAATGCATCATGCCCAGATATTTGATCTCAAACTCTGTGGAAATCATCTTCTTCATTTCTTCTATGAGGCTTATCATCATCTATTAGGAACATATCACCTACATATAACAATAGTATCATTGGTTTCCCATCCTCAACCTTGAATTAAAGGTTGGAATCCTCTTTCCTCTCGGTAAATCCCAAGCTCGTTAGAGACCCATCTATCCTACCGTACCATGTCCTACGTACCTATTTCAAATCGTACATGGCCTTCTTCAATTTGCACACATGTGTCTCTCTATCATGTGTCTCAAACCCTAGTTGTTTCTCCACATACGCTTCCTCTTCTACTACACTATTCACGAAGGAAGTCTTTACATCCATTTGATGTACCTTCCACTTCATCACTGCAACTATTGCAAGAATAGCTCTAATTGAAGTGTATCTAGATACAAGAGAAAAAGTATCCCCATAATCTATTCCCTCTTTATGTGAGAAGCCATGAGCCACAAATATTTCCTTGTATTTATCAATGTTTCCATCTGTAGCATGCTTGATATTGTAGATCCACTTGGAAGACACTATTGACTTCATTTTAGTTCTTGGAACCACATCCTAGACATATTTCTTCATGGTCGACTAGTACTCTTTGATCATGGAATCCTTCTGCTCTTTATTCTTGATTGCTTCTTCATAGATGGAATGCTCTACAACAATGATGTCACATAATAGTGCCACATAACCAGGGTATGATCGAGGCCTCTTTCTTTATCTTGAATTCTCATTTGGAGCACCATACTTTTCTGTATCTTGGATGATCCCTCGTACCCAAGCTCATATTCTCTTGTGTGTGTTCACCTCTCGAGGTGGATATAGCCGTCTATGTGTCTTTATCATATCATGATACTCATGTTCTTTTGAAGTCCTCTCTTCCATCATTATTTCTTTGACTTTGGGAGATTCAATTTCTTCTTCATGTACTTTGTCAGAGTGAATCTACCTTGATTTGTTGAAGGATGCATCCTCATCGAAGTTAACAACTCTTCTAGTCTCTATCTTGTTGAATCCTAGTATATAGACTTTGTAATCGTTCGATGTATCACTATATTAAAAAAATATACCCTTCTTTCATGAAGGATCCAACTTAGTTCTCTTTTCTTTGGGAAAAATTATGTAAACTAGACAGAAGAATATTCTGAGATGAACAACTTTTGGTTTCTCTCATGAGAATACTTCTTTTGGAGTTGTGTTCTTTAGTACATGGTGTGGTGTTCTATTTTGGGCATAAACAATTGTTCTGGCTATTTCAACCCATAAGTCCATTGGAAGATCTTGATCATGGATCATGGCTTTCACTGCTTCCATTATTGTTTGTTTATTTCTTTCTACAACACCATTTTGTTGTGGATTGTAAGGAGTGCTCAACCCCCTCTTGATCCCTGATTCTTTACATAAAAATTTGAAATTTTATGAAATAAATTCGTCGCCGTTATTTTCTCTCAAGGTCTTTATTTTGTTTTCAGTATGCTTCTTTACAAGGGATTTGAATTCTTTAAATTTACTAAATACTTGATCCTTTTCTTCAAAAAGTAAATCCAAGTTTTGCAGGAGTAATCATCTATATAAGAAACATAATATGCATACCTGCATAGAGAGTTGGATGACATAGGTCCACATAAATCTGAGTGTACAATCTCTAAGATCTGCTTTGTTTTGTTGTCACTGCTTGGAAATGGTTTCTTCACATTCTTCCCTTGTGCACACCACTTGCACACACCTTCATGTTTTTTCTGGAGCTCTAGTAGACCCGTCACCACTTTGATTACGATCTATAATTACTTGTAGTGTATATGTGCAAGTCACATGTGTCATAGTTCACTTAGTTACATTGTTTGATGAACCAATGCTTGCTCTTGTTGACCCTTCAATTTGTACAAGTCTCCTTCTTGCTCTGTAATTACTACTGCATCATCAAAGGTTTTACGTTTAGGACACATAAGAACTTGGACACCCACAAATGCAACTCAGAATCCGCTCACTTAAAAATTTGATATGGACATGAGATTTTTCTTCAATCTAGGTACATAGAGAACATCTTTCATATTGATAGACTTTCTCGAGTCTAGCTTGTAGGATGCTTCTCCTACCCCTTTTATGGGATATTGATAGTCATCTCCAATTTTCATCATGTAAGGTGAGTCTTCTTTTGTCATGTGGATGAGAGAATGCTTGAACATATTCATGTGTATGGAAGCACTGCTATCTACAAGTGAAAAATTGCTACCATGAGTAATTGTACCTATGAGTGGTAAATTCAAGACATATTCTTCATCACTAGAGGAATATTCTTTAGCTTTCTTCTTGACTGGTTCATCATCTTCTGTAATGTGAGCATGGTGTCTCTTCTTATTTCCTTTCTTCTTGGGACAATCTTTCACAAAGTGTCATTTCACATCACAAGTGAAACATGTGAGTGGTGAGAGGTCCTTCTTCTAAGGTCCTTTAGGTTTCTTGCAAGAATGTTCTTCCTTCTTGGTATTTCCCTTCTTGGCATGACTTGTTAGGGCTTGGTTGTCATTTTCACCCATATTTTATTCTCTTGCTATCAAAGATTCTTCTTGTGTGAATTCCTCCCATATCCTACTAATTTTGGTGAGCCTTCTTATAGCACAAATTCCTTGAATGAAATATTCCCATGATCTTAGAGGACCATTCAAGGTATATATCACCACTTCTAATTCTTCAACATTGTCTCCAATAGATTCTAGTTGTTCTTTGATTTGGGAGACCCTTTTGAAGTAAGATTGCATGTTTTTTGAATTATGCAATCTTCACACTCTTGAGTTGAGTCCTCAAGGTCATATTCCTGTTGATGTTCTTTCCTTCATATACGCTGGTCAAAGCATCAAACATATCCTTGGAGACTTCAACGAGGATACATGTGGGATCAAATGGTCCTTGATGGAATTTGTAATAATACTCTTGGATTTGACCAAGTTTTTCTTATGATTAGCTTTGTCCCTATCTCTGTCTTGCTCTACAACTTGTCCTTTGACATAGTGCTATCCCATGAAATGGAACTTATTTGTCTAAGTACCGACACTCAATGTGTCGGTACACAAAAGGACAAAATGGATAGAAGTGGCCAAAACATTATAGATGTGCATGAGACTTGATGCATCATCATCTTACCAAATTGACCTATTTTTTATAAGGTGATTAGGGAGAAATCGTGACTATTTGCATTGCAACCCATGAACCATTCGTGATTATCTACAATGCAACTGGTGAATAGGTGATCATGGTTTGCATACGCGAGTTTCCCTTCTAAAAGTTGTGAATCTTTCGCGACTTGCTAGTATCAAAAGTCGCAAATCCCTTAATACAAAAATAAAAAACATTAAAAAAATTAAAACAAGTTTAGTCGAGGATAGTTGGGTCCCTAATCATAACTATCCCAACTTCCTTAACCATCTCAACCTTCGTAACCTCTCTCTTTCCTCAAGTATAAATAGAGGGTAGGGGTTGAGGCTAAACATCATCATTGAGAGAGAAAAGTTATGTTGGTGGATTTCCTTTGAAGATCTTGGAGCAGCAGAACTCAATTTCCTTGGCTAGCAGAGGGATTATATCAGATACTGGTTGTAATATTTCATCACTTGTTTATCAATAAAGAAAGACTTTCTTCCAATTGTTGTCTTTGTACTCTTATGTGTTATGATTTATGAATTGTCTTTTTATCTTCTTGCAAGCATATTATTTCATTATCTTCTATATAACATCTAAGATATTGCAGGAAAGTTCTATCTCTTTGTAGGTGTGAAGTTTCCCTAGAAGCTATTGGAGCAATTTGGATTGAACAAGAAATCTAGGACCAACCTCCATAAGCAAGGTACACTTACTTTCTTCCTTATTTCTCTATCATATTCTCAAATGGCTGAATGTATGCAAGTTTATTTTTTTTTGTTGATAACCCTAGACCCTCGGTTATAATGTTGTATTTCCCCGAACAACAGAACTGGTGACTCCGCTGGGGAGTCCAACCTGTTGTGGGTCCATTCTTTTGATTTTCTTCCAGTTTTTCTCTATTTGATCCTGTGAGTGATTTGTTTTGATTTTTCCTTTAGTTCTCAGTGCTTCATGCTGAGAACTCTCTGATAATTAATTTTTCCTTTTGAAAATGTTTGACAGTATTCACTACATGTTAGTGTATATAGTCACGAATGAGTCTATGGTATTCGCGGGTTGCTTCGATAACAGTCGCGAATGGTTCGTGGGTTGTCTTGATGACAATCATGAATTCTTGCAGGTGTCTATCAGACTGTTATGGTTTTGCTTGTCCTTCTCTTTCTGATCCTCCAGGTGCCTTTTAGGGTTCTTATTTAGCATTGTACTGTGGCTTTGGGTGTATACATTTCACTATTTGCTCTTTAAGTCAAGTGTTTTGGGTAAGTTAGGTCTGATTTCTTCTTTTGTGAATGTGTTGGGTCCTTCCTGTTTGCATTCTTCACCTGAGTGCCTGTCTTGTTTTGGTCACTAGTGTCTATCAGTCCTTCAAGGACACCAATATACCTTGGATTGATTTTCTAGTAGTCTAGGTGAGTCATTCTTACCATTTTTGGATCGATTGGTTTTTTAAAGTCAATAGTTTTTCCCAAGTATAGGGTTTGAGTCATCTTATCTTGACTAGCTGAAGATAATTCTACAGGATCTGATTGTTAGAATTTACATTTATATAAGAACATATAATTTAACTTGCTTAAAGTGCATTTAGTTGCATATAGGTTTTGAATTTTTTGAAAAAGGAAAGACAAAAGGCAGTTTTCATTTTGCAGTAGCTTGCATTAGTTGTTTTTCTCACTATTTTTCAGAAAAATCAAAAATATTTTTAATTCTTGTAGTTTCTCAAATCATTGAAAAATGTTCATTAGCTTTCATTTACAAAGAAAAAAGGAAAAATTGCATTGTTAGTTGCATTCACTTTGAAAGTTTTTACACATAATTTTGCTTTCACTTTGTTGAGTCTATAACACCAGTCAGTATCATTCCACTACCCTTGAGTAATACAACCATTAAAAATAACGTTTAATTAAAATCTATTAGTAAGTTTCTTTTTATAGGTTCGTACACCAACTAGCTTAGGCTAGGTTTTTGAACTAGGAGATTTAAACTATCCAAAAGCAATTTGATTTCAAACGTAGTGGCCTCCCTTTAGGTAAATCCAATTCTACAAGAGATAATCTAGAATTCTCTTCTCACACAGGATTTAAACATGGGGCCGCGTGAGAGCTCAGTTGAGGAGATACCCCTCCACTTCCTTGTCTGATCGTTTACCAATATTTTTGTGCGTTTGGGGATCTTATCGATACCACTTCTTGGGCCCCACGAGGTGGCAGTATTGATAGGGTTTCAGGATTAGCTACCCTTTCCATGCACATCATTCAGGTCAACAACTATTCCACCAGACTCTTGGTGTAGATTTGCTAGCCTTAGTCTCCAAACACTAGGATCTTACACAAGTGGTATTGGGAGGTGTTGCAGCTGCAATTGTTTTCCCAAATTTTTGAAATTTTGGACCCTCCTTTTTTATTTTATCTTGCCTGAGAGTGTTTGGATTCCTAAACTCTGTTTTTCATTGCTATAAATTTGTATTTTGAGGTTGATTGTTTTTCTTTCATCTCGAAAGTTGAATGACCTAAAAAATTGCCAATGCTTTGACTGTGGAACTTAGCAATTTTCTGTTGTTTCGATTTTACTCGCTATCAGAAACCTATTCATGTTTGAGTCGGAGATTTAGTTCCCTACACAGCCACCGTTGCGGAAACTAAATGATGATTGTCCCGATGGAAAGTCTGGTTTTCACCGATGCACTTTATTTCAATCGGCTTTTTTTTTGGACGGTGGGTGATTTCATTTTATCATGGTCGCGGAGCCCATAGATTTACTATTGCCGATTCTGTGGTTTTTATTGATTCAGACCTTTAATTGATTTGCTTTCTTTTTTCCATTCTAGCCGTTTATGACTATTAATCGGAGGGCTAGTCCTTATGATCTCCGCCATTGCGGCTTCTTTGAAAACTATCCGCTTGTTGTTAGTGTTTCTAATCGCCAATACTATGGATACGTTTAGCGTTAAAGGGATCTGATGCCGATTGACTTAATAGTTTCACGGGACCCGTAGTCTGTTCATTGTCCGCTGCTGCGGCTATGAATAGGACTTTCCCTCCGTAATCATTAGAGTTTCCGATCACCAGTGATATTTCCTGTTTCACGGAGGTGGTAGTTAATTTATCTTTCGCCGTTGTGGCTGCGTAATGAACTTTATCGTCGATGATTAGTAGTTTTGAGCTCTGACCATTAGCTTTAGATTTGACGGCCGCTGATGTTTTTATGTTGACCACAGAACTTTTAGTCTGACTAAGGCCTGCCGTTGCGTTTGTGAATGGGACTATCTTGCCGATATGTTTATTGATTAGTGGTTCTTAACCCCGACACTTATCGTTAAAAGTATCCTATGTCGTTTGACTAATTAATACCGCAGAACTTTTAGTCTGTTCACTATCCGTCGTTACAGCTATGAATAGGACTATGCTTCCGAGGTCCTTAGTTCTTGCGCTCCTCGATGTTTTTATGTTGATCGTGGAAGCCGTTGTTTGTATGGGTTTTGCCGTTGTGGCGTCTTAATGAACTAATTGTCCGATGCTATGGTATGATCACCCACAGAAGTGGATTATTTCCCCAATGCTTAGTATGGCAGAGATTTCCCATGGATGCTGGTCGAGTTGGGGTTTTTTCTGAAAGGAAGAGTGCAGCTTGGGTTTTGGGCTTTGAGGAATGTCGGTTACATGCTTTCATCGGAGGGTTTCATTTTAGTTCAGATGCGGTCTGGATTGGGAGGAAGAATCTGTTCTATCAGGCATGTGTTTTAGTTTTGAGCAGGGGTTTAAGCACAAACTTTCAGGATTTACTTTTTCCTTGACATTCTTTATTTTCATACATTAATACTGTGTATAGTTTATTCTACATAATGCATGTATTGATACAGTTTTTTGTTACTCCGTTAAATGCTAAATGGTCTAAATTTGCTATTTTCATGACAGGATGTTTACCGCGAGTAGGATGTGTTTAAAAGACAAAGTAGAAGGGAGGAAACAAGGAAGAAATTGGCTAAAGAATGAAGAAGCATAAATAGAGAAAAGAAGAAGAGAGTCAAGTCTAAGCTCAATAGGCTCTAGCAGGGGACTAATGGATTACTGAGCAAGAAAAAAACAAGGCCAATGGATTTAATAACAACTGAGGCCGAGGAAAAGTTTATCACTGATCAAGCTGGTCTCTCGTTATAAAAAGCGCTATTAATTTTTAATGAAATGTAACGTATTGCCTAAATCATGAGCACTCACAAAAGGACAAAATTGTGAGGTTAAATGGTTGAGGAGCCCAAAGGTCACTGAGGGGCATCCCAATAGTTTGCTTGTAGTATAAGTATAGGAGAGTTAGAGAGAATCTGGGACTTTTTCCCAGTTAGATTTATGAAGACATATTGTAAGAAGAACTATTTCCTTTTGCACTAGATAATTACAATTTGCCTCTTGGAGAAAGCTTGGTGGAATGTTCAAATGTTGTGCTATGGATTTGTTGAAGAGGAACTATTTCATTTTCATCTTTGTGTCCATTAACTGTGAGATCGTTCTAACTCTTTGAACCTATGTTCTTGTATGAATGTTCTCTAGTTTATTTTATGAAAATTTCCACTATGAGTAATGAATGTTGTTCATAAACAATTGGCTATCTGGTTGTTCAAATATCTTTAAATGTTCATGTGTTTTGAAAGAAGTATCAATTATCTATGATTTTTCACAATGCATGTACAAAATACATTAGTCATTAATAAATGATAATCTTGCTCCCTAGGGATAGGTTAGGTAGTTAGTTTTAAATTCTTGTTTAAGACGAAAGGTAAGAACCTGTGCATCACATTGTGACCGCTCCTCGTATTCTCTATCAATATGCATTTTAGATAGGCACTTGCATGTCATACTTAAAACTAAAAACACAAAAATATACATGGTGGACTGGGCCGCAACTGGTAAAACCTTTATTTTTGTTACTTGACCTACGGTAGCTGGACCACAAACCAGACAGATTCCCTACACCAAACAGTCACGGGCTAGTTGGGAACGTTGAATGGGGAGAATCCCTTACTGATGTTGCCTGCGAATTTTCAGCCCTCAACAGTCTCTGGCACTAGAAGGAGGGCCTCCAGTGCATGGATCACCGAGGAAACCCGTTTCCTCAAAATTACTCCACCAGTGATAGTTCTAAAATCAATTTGTTTCCCAATTCAACTCCTGAAGAGAAGTGGAAGGAACACTTGTATTCTGTTGATAATGAAGTTGTTAATTATCCGAGAAGACATACCAGGGCTTATGTAAAGAGTATTGGAGGATTACCCATTATCCCTAATTTACCCCAAAGAGAGTACAAGAAGAAAGATCGTCCCATCTTGGAAGATTCAGTGTTGGTTGGAGATTTGAAAGAGTTGGTAGAAGTAACGTTATAGGAAGTTGTTCAGCCTTTGAATCAAGTAGGCCTAAATACACCTTACGGTTCACCTGTTCATACTCCTGTTCATTCACCACCTCATTCTCCACCCAAACTTATGGCAAGAGTAAACGCAAATCAGCCACCCAACCCACCAAATCCACCACCTGCTTGGAAAGCCAGATCACCTTTAAACCTAACACCTCCTTTGCATGACTTACCTCAAGATTTTGAGAAAATGCTACCCAAATTTGACCCAAGTGAAAATGTTTTAGTAGACGATCACTTGCAAAGATTTTACTTGGCCATAGAAGGATTAAGGGCTGGAGAACACAAAGATGCAGTCTGCAAACTTTTTCCACATACCTTTAAAGGGGCATCAACTTCTTGGTATTTTGCTCTGCCTGCAAACTCAATCCCAGACTGGGATAATTTTGAAAGAATATTCAGAAATAAATATGCAGCCCAGAAAGCTCATGCAACACTAATGAAAGGGTTATGCAATTTGAAGAAATAAAGAAAAGAGAAAGTGCATAGTTTCACCCGGAGGTTTGCTACTTATCTTAAGAATTTTTCTAAAACTGACAAGCCTTCTGATAAAGTTCTGATTGAGTACTATACTTCAGCTCCAGGGCTTGATTTGGCCATGTTTGCCAAAATGAAAGCCAATCCTACATTCTCAGAAACTTATGAAGAAGATGAGAGGGTAGAAGCTGAAAAAGAGAGCAGAGAAGATTATTCTGAGCCTAAGGAGGAGGAGTCATGTGACCTTGAAGGAATGTTGAGAATGATCCAAAAACTATCTAACAGGGTGATAGATTTGGAAAAAGAGAAGGAGGCTCCGAAAGCATATAAGATTTACTATGAAAGGAGAGGAGACAACAATCAATCTAAACCTCCTCCACATGGTCCTGCATCAATGAACCTAACAGAGGTAGGTATGGATAACTTCTGCACCTTTCACCAGCAGCCCCATTCTGAAAAAAATTGTCCTCAATGGATAAATTCAATGACATTAGTAATGAATCAGCTGTTGGACTCTAAACTAACAGAGGCTAATGATGAGGAAGAAAAGGATGATGCCATGTTTTTATGGGACCGTGTCTCAATTTTTGATACAGAAGACGAAGGTACCCTGAAATAGGAGGAGATATTGGAAACAAACGTGACAAATAAAAGCCAAGATTTGTTAAACAAAGACAATTCAATACTTCCAAAGATTAACAAATTTCAAGACAATATGAAGAAAATACAGAAGAATAACACAGATGATGAAATACCTAAACTTACCATTAGCAATCAAGATTCGAAACAAGTCAACATTGAAGACAAAGTGGGTAATTTCAAAGAAGACCTCAAAGCACCTGAAGGACCAGAGGAAGAATTTCCCACCAACAACCAACCTGTAGAAGAGATTGTTGAAGCAAGTGTGGGAGGTAAGACTAGGTTTAAAACCCCACCATTCCTTCTGACTTTGGAGATTTTAAACCATAATGTGCACAATTGTCTAGTAGACTCTAGGTCATCAGTAAATGTTATGCCACTTACAGTTTGCAAAAATATTAATGGACAACCTAAACCAACTAACTGGCAGGTTACTCAGTTAGACAGGACTAATGTGAAAGTAGTCAGGGAAATGGAGGATGTCCTGATTTGATTGTCTGCAAATAAAAATATATGTCAGTACATTGATATTGTAGTAGCAGACATACCTGATGGCTATGGACTAATTTTGAATCGAGATTGGTCAGCAAGACTAAATGGGTATTTTGCTTCAGATTGGTCACACTTGTGGTTGCCTCAGAAGGGAAGTCCAAACCAGATTAAGATATTAAGAGAGCCCCACATGAAGCACAATGTTACACAATTGGAAGAAAAAAATGAATCAGCAAATTCTGTGTTGGGAAATTATATAATTGAACTAGAACTGAGAAACTACCAAGCGAAAGAATCTAGCAGTACATCAGACACCCAACCCGATCTCCTTCGGTTTTCACGGGCTGATGAGATTGATTTTAAAATAGTAGTTTCAGTTTCAGATATAGTTTTTTCAAGACCAGTAGATGTAGTTTTTGATAATGGGTAGGTCTTTCTCATTTCGCAGTCAAGCCTAGCTCCTAAACTTACAAGTTGTCCGATTTACAGGGGTCGGCAGAGGACTAACCAGTTAGTGGTTTAGTTCTCAAAATTTATTTTTCTTGGTTTTTATGTTTCTTGATTATCTTGTACATAAATGAATTGATTTGGTTGTTTATTTTGATTTATTTTATTTTTGTTTTGATTTAGTCTAGTTTTTGATTGATTTCAATAAAAGGAGGCAAAATTTTGGTTGCATGGAGAGCATCATAATTCAGGATTAACTAAAATCCTTGATTATGAGACTATGTACTATTGTGTTATCTGAAAAAATTTCTTCTAGTTTAATAGTTTTCCTAAATGGCTATGAACACATTGAAGTCCTACGTAATCCTTGTAAAATAACTCAGGATCAAAAGTCTAGAATACTCTTTTGAGGCTCCATCCATTTCACATGTAAAATGTCCTAGGGGGTGACAGCAAAAGACCCACGAAAAGGAAGCAGGGTAAACAATATATTATATATAAATTATCCCATGCCAAGAATTGAAAGCCAAAAGGCAGATAAGAGTAAAAAAAAAAAAAAAAACTCCTATGAAAGCAATATGTACCAAAACAAAGAACTGAATCATTTAAGTACAAAATTGCCAAAGTTCTTCTCCGTCTGTGAGTTGAAAGTCAAATGCATCTTACACAAAAGGAAACTATGGATAGAGGAGCCTAAATAAAAATTTCAGAAAGAAAGGCATGCAGGAGGATTCACAAAGAACAGAAATCCCAAAAGCACAAAAAAGTGCAAAATGGCATGGGAATGAGGAACAAATGAATATTTCTGTTTACCATATGTTACGATCCTGTGGTGTCCAAGATGGAAGCTACCTGAAGACAAAGGTAATAAATGAAACTCATATTCTTGGCCTTAAAAGAGTTATCTTGACTTGGAAATCTTGGTTTCCATTCTCCTAAATTGGACTATCATTAATGATTAAAAGTACATATATTTGCCATTTGGGAAATCCAGACATCTAGAAGAATTCAACATGTTGGTTTTATTGTCAAATAGTTTGTTACTTAAGGAATAAATTGTCCAGAGATCTAGGTTCATCAAGTAGTCGCTAATTGTTGCAACTGCAACTGTTTTCCCAATTTTTTGAAATTTTGGACCCTCCTTATTTATTTTATTTTGCCTGGGAGTGTTTGGATTCCTGAACTTTGTTTTTCACTACTATGAATTTGGATTTTTAGGTTGATTGTTTTTCTTTCATCTCAGATGTTGAATGACCTAAAAAACTGCCAATGCTTTGACTGTGGAACTTAGCAATTTTCCGCTGTTTCAATTTTACTTGCTATCGGAAGCCTATTCATGCTTCAGTCGGAGCTTTAGTTCCCTATACGGCCGCCATTGCAGAAACTAAATGATGATTGTCCCGATGGAAATTCTGGTTTTCACCGATGTACTTTATTTCAATTGGCTTTTTTTTTGGATGGTTGGCAGTTTCATTTTATCATGGTCGCGGAGCCCATAGCTTTACTATTGCCGATTCCGTGGTTTTTATTGATTCAAACCTTTAATTGATTTGATTTCATTTTGCCATCGGAGCCGTTTATGACTATTGATCGGAGGGCTAGTCCTTATGATCTCTGCCATTGCGGCTGCTTTGAAAACTATCCGCCTGTTGTTAGTGTTTCTAATCACCAATACTGCAGAGATGTTTAGCGTTAAAGGGCTCCGACGTCGATTGCCTTAATAGTCTTGCGGGACCCGTAGTTTGTTTGCTGTCTGTCATTGTGGCTATGAATAGGACTTTTCCTCCGTAATCATTAGAGTTTTCGATCGCCAGTGATATTTCCTATTTTACAGAGGTGGTAGTCAATCTATCTTTCACCGTTGCAGTTGCGTAATGAACTTTATCGCCAATGATTAGTAGTTTTGAGCTCCGACCGTTGGATTTAGATTTGACGACCGCCGATGTTTTTATGTTGACCATGGAACTTTTAGTCTGAATAAGGCCCACCATTGCATTTGTGAATGGGACTATCTTGCTGATATGTTTATTGATTAGTGGTTCTTAGCCCCGACACTTATCGTTAAAAGTCTCCGATGCCTTTTGAATAATTAATACCGCAGGACTTTTAGTCTGTTTGCTGTCCATCGTTGCGGATATGAATAGGACTATGCTTTTGAGGTCCTTAGTTCTTTCGCTCGCAGAGGTTTTTATGTTGATCGTGGAAGCCGTTGTTTGTATGGTTTTCGCCATTGCGGCATCTTAATGAACTAATTGTCTGATGCTATGGTATGATCACCCGCAGAAGTGGATTATCTGCCCGATGCTTAGTATGGCGGAGATTTCCCGTGGATGCTGGTCGAGTTGGGGTTTTTTTCTGAAAGGAAGAATGCAGCTTGGGTTTTGGGCTTTGAGGAATGTCGGTTACATGCTTTCATTGGAGGGTTTCATTTTAGGTTAGATGCGGTCTGGATTGGGAGGAAGAATCTGTTCTATCGGGCATGTGTTTTAGTTTTGAGTAGGGGTTTAAGCACAAACTTGGAGGATTTTCTTTTGCCTTGACATTCTTTATTTTCATACATTAATACTGTGTATAGTTTATTCTACATAATGCATGTATTGATACAGTTTTGAGTTACTCTGTTAAATTCTAAATGGTCTAAATCTGCTATTTTCATGACAAGATGTTTACCGCAAGTAGGATGTGTTTAAAAGACAAAGTAGAAGGGAGGCAGCAAGGAAGAAATTGGCTGAAGAATGAAGAAGCATAAATAGAGAAAAGAAGAAGAGGGTCAAGTATGAGCTCAGCAGGCTTTAGCAGGGGACTAACGGATTACTGAGCAAGAAAAAAACAGGGCTAGCGAATTTAATGACAACTGAGGCCCAGGAAAATTTTATCACTGATCAAGCTGGTCTCTCATTATAAAAAGTGCTATTAATTTTTAATGAAATGTAACGTATTGCCTAAATCATGAGCACTCACAAAAGGACAAAATTGTGAGGTTAAACGGTTGAGGAGCCCAAAGGTCACCGAGGGGCAATCCAAGAGTTTGCTTGTAGTATAAGTATAGGAGAGTTAGAGAGAATCTGGGACTTTTTCCTAGTTAGATTTGTGAAGACATATTGTAAGAAGAACTATTTCCTTTTGCAATAGATAATTACAATTTTCATGTTGGAGAAAGCTTGGTGGAATGTTCAAATGTTGTGCTATGGATTTGTTGAAGAGAAACTATTTCGTTTTCAGCTTTGTGTCCATTAACTGTGAGATTGTTCTAACTCTTTGAACCTATGTTCTTTTATGAATGTTCTCTGGTTTATTTTATGAAAATTTCCACTATGAGTAATGAATGTTGTTCATAAACAATTGCCTATCTGGTTGTTCAAATATCTTTAAATGTTCATGTGTTTTGAAAGAAGTATCAGCTATCTATGATTTTTCATAATGCATGTACAAAATACATTACTCATTAATAAATGATAATCTTGCTCCCTAGGGATAGGTTAGGTAGTTAGTTTTAATTTCTTGCTGTTTGTGATTTAGATGCAAGAGAGTTTAAGACGAAAGGTAAGAACCTGCGCATCACATTGTGACCGCTCCTTGTATTCTCTATCAATCTACATTTTAGATAGGCACTTGCATGTCATACTTAAAACTAAAAACAAAAAAATATACATGGTGGATCGGGCCGCAACTGGTAAAACCTTTTATTTTGTTACTTGACCTACAGTAGCTGGACCACAAACCGGACGGATTCCCTACACCAAACAGTCACGGGCTAGTTGGGAACGTTGACTAGGGAGAATCCCTTGCTATTGTTGCTTGTGAATTTCCAGGCCTCAACAGGAGGATATTTCTAGTACACCTAGGGCAGACTTGAAAGGTAAGCTCAGTAGACAATTTGGTAGGGAGGTTGGGTGACTCCAATGCTTGCACCCAAAAAAATATTCACGAGATGCCAAGTAACCATCCTTCTATCTTCACTGGTTGTACCTGGACCCTAATCATCCTAGGCTTTCCTTTGGAAGGTGTATCTTCTATCTAGTGTGTCTGTGTTAGTTTGGAGATTTTTTACTATGTTGCTTGGTTTGTTTGTGCTTATTTGTATTTTAGGTGTGTGAGTCAAATATTTAGCTGTGGAGGAATGTCCTCTTCATAGGTCCAGAAGGTTGCAAAAAATTCCTCCAAATTTTATAGTGGAGCCTCTAATGCCACCTCAAAGGCAGAGACTTGATACAGACGATTCTTTCGAACTGAATGGTGTAAGAGAAGTTCCAGGTGAGCCGGAACTTACACTTAGTCAGGTAGAAACCTCACAATAGAGATAGAATATGTGTAGGATGATAAGTTTGCAAGAAATTTTAATCCACCTCTAACTGATCTGAACGATCCTGTGTTAGTCCAGGTTATTCCTTTTAGTTCACTTGTGACTGGTGTTCCTTTCATCCCAAAACTTTCTAGTGTAGGCGAAGGTGCATATACCCCTACTTCAGCCATTTTGGCTTCAGAGTCCCACCTCTCCCGATGGGTGCTCCAAGACCTAGTGCTTCTGCTGCACCCCTTTGACCAAGTGGTTCAGCCCTCAACACCCTCTAATGTAGTAGGACAATCAAGTGGGGTGGTTGTTGGGATTCCCAGTGCACCTTTTTCTTCTCCTTCCTTCATGCAAAGTGCTCAGAGTGGTCCAAGTGGATCCTCTTTGTTTTTTAAGGGTTTTCCATGGAACAAAGGACATATTCTTCCATCCACTCCTTATGTGGGTCCATTGCTTGCTTATGTGGGTATGTCATCTCAAAATACAGATACCTTTATGAGTCATAATTTTTAGACACTTGGTCAGGTTTCAGCCGCCTCATTCAGGAGCTCTCCCTTTTCACTTTTTAGTGGAGGGATTCCTCCTCCTGTGTTTCAAACTCCAGTTTCAACTGGAGAAGGTCAAACCACATATCATGCACCACAAACTAGTAATCCACTAGATTTCAGGTGGAATCCTTTTTAGAGTAATCCAAGTACACCACAATCGGTGGCTGGGGGAAACCCCACCTTTTCGTTTGGGAGCCAGGGGAAGGTCCTTCCACACCACAAACTCCTTATTATCAAACCCCGGTTATGCCAAAGCTTCCTTTCTTGGAAACATTAAGCTTTCCAGATTTTTCAAAGTTAATGAATGACTCCATGCAGCACAATGTGGCATGACCACATGTACCTATTAAACTACCCTCACACATTCCTAAGTTTGAAGGAAAAGTTGTTGAAGATCCAGGTACTCACATTACCGATTTTCACCTTTGGTTCTCTTCTAACTCACTAAATGATCACTCTGTTTGGTTGAGGCTTTTTCAGAGAACTATGACTCATGTGGTAGCTAAATGGTATATAGTTCTTCCATTCGCTGCATATGATAGTTTTCTAGATTTAGCAACCGTGTTCCTTAATCACTTCATCTTCCTATCCGGTATGATGTCGTTACAGACTTGTTGTTGAATTTTTGATAGAACAAAACAACACACATATTTGATCACATTTACGAGTGGCGAAGACAAAAGAGAATTATTAAAGCCACTATGCCTCCCGAGTTTTTGTTGGAGTGGTTATTGAAATATCTACTACCTTATATTTATAAGGACGTATGCACTTCGGGGGTGACCACGAAAGAAAAGGAAATCCTTAGAGCCCAGCAATTAGATTTGATATATGCTCAGACTGGGATTTTATATGAAATTATCCCATAGGCACCGAGGTCAGCAAATAACCAAGAGAAACCCAAGTGTGGACCCCATGCTGATGGCATGGTTGGTTCAGTTAGTTCTCCCATTGTAGAATCACTATCCAAGCAAATCCATGAGTTGTCAGTGAAGAAATCTACAATAGAGGCAACTAAGGCTTCCACCTCCTCACCACAAAGTGCGAATGTTTATTCTACACATTCTTCTCAAAAGGGAAACCATCAACCTAGTGGGAAAAAGAAGAAGGAGAAGAAGGGTGAGGGTAACCAAAAGATGCAAAAGCCCACAAACAATGATGATGGGGGGAATAAAGACAAGAAACAGGTTAAATTTCCTTGTAAGTTGTGCCAAGGAGATCACCTTACTTATCAGTGCCCTTTAATGGAACACGCATAGAAGCTATTGAAAAATCAACAACCAACTGTCTTGAAGGATCCCTTTCCCCAAGGACAGAATGCAGCTTCTGCTTTTAATATATCCAGGGGAATTTCTAATGCTCCTACTAATCAAAATTATATCAATATGGTATGATCCAACACTCTCCTCCAAACAAGAAATATGAATTATGAATCAGAGGCTCTAGAGAAGGGTAAGTCTACTGCTGAATCTTCAACGCCTCTCACTATTGAAAAACCAACTGATCCAATGCCCAAGATACCGAAAGGTGTCTTTAAGAAAACATTTCACAATCCTAATTCTAAGGCTACTTCCAACTATTCCGTAGTTGAAGACTTAGCTCAAAACCCTTATGCAATGTTAGCATTGGAGGTGTTATAGAGTTTTCCTTCTTAGAGGGATGCTCTCCTAGTAGCCATAGGTAGCATGGATTCAATGAGCCTGGTAGTGAAATTTAATATTTCCAATGTTAAAATACGCTTGCCATACCATGTGGCTTTATAAATTGATGTTGTCCATGGAGGTAAAACCATTGGATGGAAAATGGTTGATGAAGGTGCTTCCACGTGCATTATGTCAATGTCTTGTTGGAAAGCCTTGGGATCCCCAAAGCTGGTTCTATAGAACACTCTACTCACTGCTTTCAACGGAAGTTCTTTCCATCCACAAGGTATCCTAGGAAATTTCAAAATAAATTTGATAGGGAATGCAGTGTCTCTTGAGGTGGAAGTGATCGATGCCCCGTTGTATTATAACTTACTGTTGGGGAGAAGTTTGACTTATGCCATGTGTGCGATCCCCTCATCCATTTTCCAAGTTATAGTGTTTTTGCACGAAGGGAAGTTGGTTAAGTTGACCAACTTAGTTTTACTCCGAAGGGCCATTTGGAAACGAATGAGTCCATAGTACCTTTGATAGATCAGACAAAACCTACTAACGAGATCTTGGGGGTTGGAATGTATGCATCTTTGATGGGCACATTCGATATACCATCCCCTATTAACTACTTAGGTTCAACACATGTGGGGAATTCTATCACGATGGTTGTCGACAGAAATGATCCTTGGGTCCTTCCTTCACGTCATGAGCCTCAAGTTCCCTTGTATGCAGTGGAAGTAGTTTATCAAGTTTTTTTTAATGCCACTTTTGATTCCATCGGGACTCCTTCTATAGTCTCAGAGGAGTCAGATGAAGCTTATCTTCCCACTTGGGTGGAGAACTCTACGCATTCATATGATTGCTTAGATATGGTTTTTCCTTCAGAAGAATCCATTCTAGAAGCTATGATTGCACAAGATAAGATTTGTGAAGACCTTCACCATAAGTCCTTCTTTCTTCTAGATTTAAGAAAAATTGAGAATCAAGAGTTCCATGTGAGACTGGTAGAAGGTGTTGATCTATTGATTAATCCTTTACCTAAGGAGGGAGTATTTTCTGAGGGGGATATGGAAAATATCTCTGCTACCATTTCGATCAACATCTCTGTAAATCCTAACGTTGTAGAAAATGTTCATATAGGTGCAAACTGCTCTCCGGAGGAGATTTCCATTTATACAACCTTATTTAAGGAGTTTCACGATGTGTTTTCTTGGTCATATGAGGAGATTCTAGGCATATATGCATCTATAGTTGAACATGAAATCCGCACCTATCCTAACGAGAAACCTTTTCAACAAAATTTGAGACCTACAAATCCATGGAAAGTGGAAACCATTAAGGTTGAAGTGGAAAAACTGCTGAAAGTTGGGTTCATTTACACGATTGCTCTGACAGAATGGGTATCCAATCTCATTCTTGTTGATAAAAATCAAGAGACAATTCGTGTTTGCACTGACTTTCACAACTTAAACAAATCATGTCCCAAGGATAACTACCCCATGCCCTTTATTGATCATATTATCGGATTATCGATTCAAATTAAGCCGGAAGACTAGAATAAAACGACATTCATCCATTCTTGGGGGACCTTTGCATACAAGAAAATTCCCTTCAGTTTGAAAAATTCTAGAGCGAAATTCCAGTTGGCAATGAATTTTTCCTTCCATGATATTAAGAATATTGTTGAGCTTTACCTATATTATCTACCTTCCCATTCTCGCAAGAGGAAGGACCATCCATATCATCTTCGTATGATTTTTGAATGATGTAGGCACTTCAAAATACTTGAATCCACACAAATGTGTTTTGTGCGTTGAGTTGGGGAGGTTACTAGGGATTATTGTGTCAAGCAGAGGATTATAGGTGGATCCCTTGAAAGTAGAGGCTATTGTAAATCTTCCTCCTTCTCATTCCATTGGGAAACTTTAGAGCATGCAAGGGAAACTAAGGGTTTCATGCGCTTGCTGAAACAAGACACCCCATTCCTATGGGATGAAACCTCACAACTCGCATTCAAGGAATTAAAGAATGCTTTATTGTGGACTCCTTTATTGTGTCCACAGGATTACACCAAATATTTTAGACTGTATCTAACAGTGTCAGAGTCAACCATAGGAGTAGTTATAGTTCAGGAGGATGACAAGCTTGAGGATCATGTTGTCTATTACCTTAGTCATGCTTTAGCTGGCCTTGAACTTTGACACTCTCACATTGAGACGTTGGAATTGGCGGCTTTCTATGACATTCAGAGACTCATAAACTATATCTAACTAAGGGCCACCATAGTGGTGGTAGATGTGAATCCATTCTAATATGTTTTATCGTGACGTATAATTAGGGGAAAATTCAATAAGTGCATAGTTAGTCTCCAAGATTTAGACCTATATTTTCAATCTGCTAAGTAAAAAAAGTCCTTGGTTTTTGCAGAATTGATTGCGGAATTCCCTACAGAAGAGACCGTAGTGGCAGAAGAAGACTCATTCCTAGAGGAGTATATCTTTTTGATTTCTACATCTGATCCATGGTATGGAGATATTTTAGTATATATCTAGAATCTAAAGTGTCGTGCGTCCTTCTTGCAGGAATATTGATGCAAGTTGCGAGTCAATACTAAAAACTACTTGATCATCGACGATACCATATATTGACGAGGGGTAGATTCTATCTTGCATTGGTGCCTCACCCACGAGGAGGTGGAGCCTGTCCTAAATGACTCCCATGGCAGAGTGTGTGGGGGTCATTTATCTGGGTTAGAAATGACCTAGAATATTTTACGTGTTGATTACTTCTGGCCCACCATATTTAAGGATTGTGTGGAATCTATAAAGTGATGTCATCCTTGTCAGCTCTATATCATAAAGATACGGTCACATCCCACTCCTTTGTTCCTCATCATCATGGTAGGGACCTTCACTAAGTTGGGGGTTGATTACATGACATGCAACCCAGTTTTTGCTGGGGGGTATCATTATATCATTGTCATTGTGGACTAATTCACCAAGTGGGTTGAGGAAATGACTACCTTCAAAGACGATGGTGAAACGAAAAACTTGTTTTTTTTAACCAAATCATTGCTCGGTTCGGCATACCAAAGAAAATTATCACTGACCATGGAAGTCATTTTCAAAACCGCATGACGACTGAGTTAACCTCGATGCTAAGGTTTAGGTAATATCATTCATATTCCTTTTACCCGTAGGAAAATGGATAAGTAGAGGTAGTTAATAAAACCTTCAAAACCATTCTGAAATGCACTATCAATGCAAGTAGGTCAAATTGGCATGTTGTGCTGTACCCTATACTTTGGGCATACTAGACTAATGTTAAGACTGCTACAGGCTTCTCACTTTTCCAACTTGTTCATGGGGTGGAAGAAGTATCACTAGTTAAATGTGAAATGCATCTCTTAAAATAGTTATTCATGTGCTTCATGACACCACTGAGCTCGAAGAATGTTTTCTTCACTTAGAACATCTAGATGAACAACGAAGAGATGCTCTAACTGCAAACAAAGCTCACAAAAATAGGGTAAAAAACTAGTATGACAAATCTGTCAAACCTAGGGTTTTTTTAAAGAGAACTTGTTTTTCACTAGGATCAAGACAAGGAACCCATGGGGGAAGGAAAATTCAAATATATGTGGCTAGGCCCTTATGTTGTTTCAAAGGTTTTAAACAAAGGAACTTATGAATTGACTGACTATGATGGTAACAAATTTCTTGAGCCCCATAATGGGCTCTATTTGAAGAAGTACTACACCTAGGCATGGTGCTTATTCTTGTATTTTTATTGCATGTATTTTTATGTACAGTAGATCACTATATAGTTAGTGTTTCTTATACAGTTTGTTCATTGTCTCAAATTTCATTCAAATGGTTTGTAGGTTTTACTAATGGCTCTAGCCTCCACACTTGCAATATGGTTTCACCCGCTTGGGTCATCTATGCACCCTCATGAAAAATGGTTATCTCTGGTGGCGCTTGTTTAGGTCTTGTGACTAATAACATGGCTGGATATAGTGCAGTCATCAAGATTTTATGGGATGCTACGTTATGTGGCATTACCCGTCTGGAGGTCAGGCTTGACTCCCAGCTCATGGTTTCCCATCTTAATGGTGAGTGTTAGGCACAAAACCCTAACTTACTATGTCATTTCCTTCGTGTTAGGTTGCTTGAAAGAAATTTTTATACATTGCATACATTCATATTTCAAGAAATAAAAATAGATTTACTGATGCATATGCAAATTACATACTTGACTGGAATTTAACACACACATTGTAAAATAAAGTATAACAGACACATTTGAGATGCATGTATATAACCATAAATATATATATGTAAAATATGTCCATAGATATAGCGAGTCTGATCTGAAGATCCTGTCATAAGTGTATCGATATACAAAAAATAGGATCATAGTCTTTAATATTCCTAAGTCTAGGCCTGATCCTCAGCATCCTCAGGTGTGGCTGCCTCTACATCCTCCCTATAGCATAAGACCTCTCTGGTTACCCTTTTGAGAAGGCGTAACCAGGTTGGAGGAACCCCAACTACATGTTCCTGCATAATCATAGGAATGCGCTCCATCCTGAGCGTAGGAACATCTTGAGTAAGGCTAGCTGTCTTTCTCTCCACAACATGAAGTATCCCATTGTCTCCTCCAACCTGCGTCGGTCACACAAATGTCATGGGATGTCCGTCGAGGCGAAATAGTCCAACATATTCATATAAACATAAGGAATGGTCAAACGCATACACACACACACATATAAATTTATGAATAAAATATCATAAAAATAAAATAAAGAAAATGATAAATTTTTTTACCTATCTCTCCCCATGCCTCTCTAGGAGGGACGTTAAGTTCAGAGTCTCCTCGGAAATCTAGTTCGACATGAGCAGGCACCTGTTTATCCCACCAGGAGTATAAGTCATTATCATAGCCACTTTGGATCTTGCCTCCACCACCTTGACGGAGGAAAATTTTTCCCCACCTCGTCAGTCTAGGCTGACGAGATGAGAGTGGTGGTAATGGTACTAAGGGGATGAGGGCAGGAACCCTCTCGAAGAAAAATGCCACTAAGATAATAGCATAGCCAAGGTTCTTTCTTCGACTCCTCCTGCAGTCAAAAAGTTGTTTTTTCATTATCGAGATCAATCCTAAGCACTAATCAAATACTATATCCTACATACATTCCACCACAATATGCATGTGGGTCCGTGTTTCCAGATGCAAGTTAGATGAATTAGTAACCCTAGCTACTATGCTTACTATCACTTTCAAAGGGTAGCTAGTTATCTGTGAAATTGGGAGACTAGTCCCTGACTTTTGTGTTCTAGGTAGGCAATAAGTATCAATATAATATTGCAATGGAAGAGGGTCACCGCCCCTGCCGGTTCCCTCCAAGTTTACAGGTGCACCCCTACGAGAAAGTCCCATGATAAAATAGATATCATCTATTGTTAACTCCAAGGTCTCTCATTGGAGGTCAAATATCCCGAGCTCATGGTCCCAGTAGTCCACTAAAGTATCCAAAATATGAACTTGTGCTCTCATATTTGAAGTGTAATAGAACTTTAGCAAGCCACTTCTTTGTAATGCTTGTAGAGTGTGGGAATCTCGAACCATGTCCTCATGTTCTCTTTCTCTCCACTCTAGAACCATCTTTTCCTACCCAAAGAACATTATCATCCATTAGAGTTCATCAAAATTTAGTTGTATTTATTCATTTTTAAAAATGGAAGATCATGCAGTATTCGCGACTATGATTTCAGCACAACGTGAAGCATACACGGGTTGCACTACAAGAAACCTGTGAATAAAACTCGTATTCACGATTGTAATGAAGCACACCCGCGAATGCTTTTGGATGCTTTTAGGGAAAGCACAAAACCATAAAAATTTGCATTAAAAATAAAAATTGAATGGATATAAAGGAAGAGAAGGGAGATATCACCAACTTGCAACTCGCGGAATTGAATTTTGTCTATTGGGTTGTCCGCTGCGATCAACTGAAGTTTGAAGGTAAAATTGCCAAATATAGTAAAATATCCAAATGGTATGTTTATTTTTGTTTTTGAACTATTTATAGTAGTAATTTCAAAATTTTACCCATTGTCTATAGTTTAAAATCATTTTTAATATATGAACTAATACCATGGTCTTTTTTGCTAGTTGCAACAGGTCCCGAATCATTGAAAAGTTGTTTTTTGTCGCATATAGGGTAGGATTTGGTCTTTATTGTAGAATTTGCATTCATACCTTATCCTTCATTAAACCCTAGGATCACTTTTTCGTCCATGGATGTGTATAAACCACTTTTTTGTCATACACATCATTGTTCTTCCATGGATAGGGCCTTATTTACATGGGTTCCCTAGTTTATAACACTTTATTTCTTTTTCGGGTACCCATGCTGCAGTTGTAGTAGGTTTGCGGGAGCCTTCTTAGTTGTTTTTCATGCCAAAATGAACCTCATTTTTCATCTTTTTGCAAGCTATACCCAATTATAAGGCTCCCCGCACTTATGGAGTTTTCTTTAGGCCCTGGTTTGACTCCTCAAAAAAGACTAGACAACCGAGTAAACTTGTTCATTCAGTCTCATTAAGAATAATTGAACGATCATCTACATTGGTGGTAGGTTATTGTTTTTTTGGACCATCTAGATTATTTACGATAAAGGAACTCTCTCTTTTATTCACAAATGAGAAGAGTATCTTCAGCACATGTTTATCTCTTTTCCGGACCTGGAGGACTAAATTTACAGAAAATGAATCCTTGGTATCAGCTTAGTTTTCTCTTTTTCGTGCTATGGACCCAAACATGAAAATGATTCCAAGCGTACTTGATGTCTTTGTCATGCTCGCTAAAACCTAAAGAACAAAGCATCGAGTTTACTATTGTAAGCCCCATTTCTCATAACCAAATGGATATTTCCGAGTGATCTTTCCTTCCTTGACACTCGTTAAACCCAGTCTATATGCTGCTTTTGAAGGTGTGTCGGTTTGGTGATAGTTTACCTCTTTTTCATACCTTTCCAACTAAGTATGAAAAATGTATAACTTAGTCCTTCGGGATCTAAGAGAGTTCTTCTGTGGATTTTTTATACTTTTCTGGCCTTATGAGACTAAATTGTACAAAAAAGAACCCCCTAGAGTCTTTTTCAGAGTTTTCGGACTCTCAAAACCATGAAAACACCAATGAGCATCTACTGGTTTGGGATCATAAAATCCACGAACCAGTGACATATGAAGCATTATTCTATCCCCTCTTCAAGCTTGTCAAAAATGAAGAGAGACTCGAGTTGACTTTCCTGGACTCGTTAAAACTTAACAAGAAATGTAAGGAAGAATTTCACTTTTTGGGTTATAAACAATGGAAGCATTTCATTCTTGAACAAAGCATTCTCTAAAATTTTTGATACTCATGTCTCAGTTTAAAATTTTGGCTCAAATATTACTTCAAGTTTTTACTCCTCCACTTGTCCTTTATACATGGGGAATATGATCATGTATCCTTTATGAAAGATCAGTCCAGTTGTCCTATCTACAAGTCAAAATATGCCTTGGGTCATCTATGTGTCATGCTCACTGTTCAAGGACATGTACCTATATTTAATCATCCTTTTTCCCATCATTATCATCTCTGAGTATTCCTTGTGTCTACCTTCCCTCATCTAGTTTCCTGGTTACTCTTATGATATGTTGAAGGATTCTTTGCCTTCTGCCTCACATTATGATTTCTCATCAACATCTCCTGAAGATGAAGACCTAGTGTTTCGATGATCGTACCTTAGGATTCACTACCCTTATTGCTGAATTCCTTTTCTCTAGTTGTCAGTAGTACTCATTCACTGAATTTATTTTGAATTCCTTCCATGTTCGACTTCATCTCATCTATTTGCATGGTAGGAGTTGTATTGGTTACTATGGATTTGGATGAAGACCTTAGGTTAAAATCTCTATAACCTAAGTTGCAAACAACTGTGTTATGTTAAGCAACATTATTTCCATGCTTTGAAGACTCATCATTGTATATTGTGGCTTAAATCCACCATTTTAATACATACATGACCTTGTTGTCAATATCATATGATGTATATAAATATTGTAAGGGAACTAGTGTTCCACCTTATGAAACATGGCATCCTCAGAAATGATTTTTTATATGAATTTGATATGTATGTTTTAGGTACCTCTATGTAGCCTTGGTAACTGAGTTCTCCGCCTGAGTACTGACATTCAATGTGTCGGTACACAAAAGGAAAAAATGGATAGAAGTGGAAAAAACATTATAGATGTGCATGAGCCTTGATGCATCATCATCTTACCAGCCTGAACTATTTTTTATAAGGTGACCAGGGAGAATTCACGACTATTTCCATTGCAACCCATGAACCATTTGTGAGTATCTACACTACAACCTGCGAATAGGTGATAATAGTTTGCATACGCATGTTTCCCTTGTAAAAGCTTTGAATCATTGATGACTTGCTAGTATCAAAATTCGTGAATGCCTTAATCCAAAAAATAAAAAAATAAAAACATGTTTAGTTGAGGACATTTGGGTCCCTAATCATAACTGTCCCAACTTCCTCAACCATCTCAACTTTCGTAACCTCTCTCTTTCCTCAAGTATAAATAGAGAGTAGGGGTTGACGCTAAACATCATCATTGAGAGAGAAACATTATGCTGGTGGATTTCCTTTTAAGATATTGGAGAAACATAACTCAGTTTTTTTGGACAGCAGAGGAGGGCTTGTATTAGATACTGGTTGTAATCTTTCATCACTTGTTTATCAATAAAAATAGTCTTTCTTCCAATTGGTGTCTTTTTACTCTTATGTGTTATGATTTATGAATTGTATTGTTATCTTATTGCAAACATATTATTTCATTAATCTTCTATATAACATCTAATATATTGCAGGAAAGGTCTGTCTCTTTGTAGGTGTGAATATTCTCTAGAAGCTATTGGAGCAATTTGGATTGAAGAAGAAAGCTAGGACCAACCTCCATAAGAAAGGTACACTTACTTTCTTCCTTATTTTTTTGTCAAATTCTCAAATGGATGAATGTATGCAAGTTTATTTAGTATGTTGATAACCCCAGACCCTCAGTTATAAGGTTGTATTTCCCTGAACAACACATAGTTTTCGAAATCATGCTCTTTTAGTATAAAAAAAACTCTATACTTCGATGCCCGGAAGTTTTCACCTCCTTCAAGATTGGTATTGTTTGTCATATTAATAAAATGAGAGCCTCAAACGGAAATAGAGAGAATATAAATTACCAATAAGAGTGCTTCAATTGAATTCATGCTTCAATGCCTTTTTGAAAATATGCTTCTAGTGGACCTAGTGCTTGACAAAGAAACCTTAATTTTTCAGATTTGATAAGTTGCAAATTTTATTGGAGAGAAAGATGTGCCTTCTCAAGGTGAGTTGGGAAATGTACTCCTTTTACAAAATATGTGACATAACTACAAAATATTTGATGCCCTAGTTTTCCCAGCAGTAATGTTAGGTAAAAAATTGAAAATGCACAAAACTGGGAACTGTTTCCATAGAAAGATGCACCCTCCTAGGAAAAGTTAGTTGGTTCTCCTTTTTCAGCTGATATATGGAAGGAAGTTCTTGGAATATGAGACCTTGGTTTCCAACTTTCATCATTTTCAACTGCACAAAGACTTCTTTCATGGTAGCTCTGATAGCATGTTAGAATTTTAACATTTAGCATCATTTCATCATAACCATAACATTAGGATCACTCAAAGAAATACAAGCACAACAAGACAAAATAAAAAAATATTTTCCATTGGGAAACCATAAGGGAGAAAATCCAACAACTTATTTATTATATATTCTTTCACCAAGTGCAATGTCAACCATGATTAAATAAACCCAAAACAAAGAAGAAACTACATCTTCTCTCCAACAAACCTCTTCTCTCTCTCTATTTCTCTTGCGCACTTTCTTAAGTTTAGTGTGAGTCCAAATGAGAGCACTCTCTCTATTTATACTCATCAAGTGAGTGACCTTTTTACCTAATTGGGTCGACTTGTTACTCTTACAGGGTTGACTTGTCTAGGGAGACTCAAAACACCATTTATATAATATTTCTTGTGGGTACTATTGACCCAACTTACAATGGAAGGGTTACATTGATTCTTACAAAGACTTTTACATGACCAAGTACATCAATAACATTTCCCGAAGGAGGTATAACAATAACAATACAATAAAAGTACAATAAGAATATCTTCAGTAGTTATATTCTTCAACATTTTCAAGACATACCTTTGAAACCTTAATTTACAACCTTAACTAACAAAGGGAACATACTCGTTATAATATATTTCAAAAGGTGATATCTAGAAAGGAAACTCTAGATGGTCTTTTCCAATATATAGAATATTTAGATAATGTTGAAATATTGTAACTTAGAAGAATATTCTAAATGCATTTTACTGATGTAACCTATCGGAAATGTTTTATTCCTCCACCGGGATGTTGATTCAACTTCAAGAGTATCCTCTTGCATATTTATTAGAGTGACTCACCTTCTTTCTCTTAAGAATAAAGAGTACTCAACATCAATAACATTTGCATAAATCAACTTAGCATAAGTTTTGGTTGGCTTGATTTCAACAGGGATATTTTTATACATCTTATTAAACTTTTTAGTAAAGTAAATCATAAACTCTTCATGATATAACAGACTCTCCAAGATAGACCTGAATTCAATGATATAATATAATTAATCCTTATTATCACCCCATTTCCTCAAGAAAACCTAATCAAGATCATTAATATTAGTAATGGAATTTACATGAAGTTCCTAAAACCATTTTCTAACCTCTCCGTTTAAACTATGAACAAGCAATCTCATCCACACATTTTCATGTTCAACGTTATGATTATATGCAAAACTATAAAATGTTCCTAGACGCTCTTCTATTGTGACTTCCTCTTTACCATTGAACCTAGGAAAATATTTTAGGTAATTACCCGTAGGGAAGACATTTAGGTTCTGAGGTAAAACCGAAGGTGCATATCTTGCAGCAATAATAGCATCTATCCTATTGGGCTACTGATTTTCCATAATTGAATAAGCTTGTGTTTTAACTTGAATAGGAGATGCTATATTGGGGATTGATAAAGGTATCACAAACTTTTCAAAATTAACTTCCTCAAGATTGGAAAATTATTCTTTAAAATATTTTGTTGCAAGTGGATAAATAAAATATTAAAAGTGGTAGTGTCACTCTCAGGTTGTTTGATTTGAGGTGAAGGTATAGAAAATGATAGAATTTTTTTCTTTTCTTCTTCAAAAAAATGTGGTATATCTTTCAAGGGAGTACCGAGGAAAGTAATCTCTTTGTTTTCTACCATTTTACCAAAAAGAGTTTGATACTTGTAAGAAGTACTTGAAGATGATGTCGTTGATTTAGGTTAAATTATTTTCCCAGTTGGTGCTGGTAAATTAGGGAGTTGGAGCTTCCTTCAAGTTGAAGCCTGCAAATCAGGGGGTTGGGAGCCTCCTTCCAGTTGGTACTAGTAAATTAGGAAGTTGGAGATTCCTTCATGTTAGTTCCTGTAAATCAGGGGGTTGGTGCCTCCTTCTACTTGGTGTTGGAGAGTCTTCGAGGTTGATGCTTCCTGTGAATGTGATCTTGACTTGATATAAGAAATGCATTTTGTTGTTTTCTCCCATTTTGGTTTCCATGTTAAATATCTTGTGCACAATGTATGGTTTATGTGATGATGAATGAAATTTATAATGGTTCATGTTTACATGATACAATTAATGTTTGAAATGGTAAATAGTGCTAAACACTGATTCACTCCCCTCTCAGTATTTCCAACAGCTCCACCACTAAGACTGGGATGTGACCACCCCTAGAAGTAAACATGGTTCCACCACCAAGATTAGGGATTTTCCCACCACTAGGGGTCGGGTTTATTCTAGCCATGGTGTTGGTAGTGTGTATAGGTAATCCAAACTGATAGGGGTTAGAATCAGTTATAATGGAGGAGTGATTTGGTGACTACAAAGTGTGTTGAACTAGAGTACGTCTTGTGGAGCTGATTGTGCAGTTTAAGAAACCATATTGAAGGTTCTCACCCCAAATTCTATGAGAGTATGTAAGAAATATAAAATAAAATATTAATTAAATTAGTTAATCATTATATGAAAGGGTGTAACCTTTCATTTTACACGCTCAAGCCTATAAAGGTGAGTTTCATTTGAAATCATTATCATCATCTATATATATTATTATTATTTATCATTCAAAATGATAGTCAGATTCGACTAGTAATGGACCAACCGGATATGGTTGCTCCATTTGGTATGATAGCTATAAGGCCCTTGGCCATAATATTTACACTTTGTGTAAATTTAGTTTTAGGTTTTCCCTAAAATATAGGACATTGACCAAAAAATAAAAGAAAAAAGAAAACGTAAAAAAAAGGTAAAGAAAAGAAAAGAAATAAAAAAATTAAAAAGAAAAGTTAAAAGAAAAAAAAACGTAAAAATACAAAAGAAAGGAGAAAGAAAGTAAAAAAATAAAAGATAAAGTAAATCCAACACATGGTTTTTCTTTCCAACTTCAACCCAGGTTTTTCTTTGAATTGAATTATTATCATATATTTATAATAATTCATTTTTTGGTTTATTATATTAAATAATAAAATAAATATTTTATTATAAATAATTAATACAAGCATTAATTATTATCCTTAAAATCTCACCATCCTTAGTAATAATATTTTTTCACCTTCATAAGCCAAAATAGCATTGAAGTACACACCTCCGCACACAAGGTCCAAGACCATGGTGGAATTGAAAGAGAAAATTGAAAAATGGAGAAGGACATCAAGTCTCTTGTTGCTAACCAAAAAATCACGAAGGAAGAGATGAAAAATAACAGTACTGTACTCAAAGACGAGTTTGTTCTGGTACTAGAAAGAAGGCTGGATGAAAATTTTGACATCCTGAATGAAAAATAAAAAGACTTGGATGACAAAATGAGTACCGTGACTCACAATATAAACACCTGTTGAGGCCTGGAAATTTGTAGGCAACAACAGCAAGGGATTCTCCCCAGTCAACGTTCCCAACTAGCCCGTGACTGTTTGGTATAAGGAATCCATCCAGTTTGCGGTCCGGCTACCGTAGGTCAAGTAACAAAAACAAAGGTTTTACCGGTTGCGGCCCGGTCCACCATGTATTTTTGTACTTTTGACTTAATGTATGATATGCACGTGCCTAATTAACAATGCAGGGTGATAAGGATGCAGGGAGCAGTCACAACATGATGCGCAGGTTCTTACCTCTCGTCTTAGAACTCACAAGCATCTAAATCACATATGCAGTAATGAAGGAAACTAACTATCTACCTATCGCCGGGAATCCAAATTGTAACTTATTTATGAGTAATGTGTATTGTGCATGCATTATAAAGAGAAATTACGGATAGCTAATATTCCTTCCTACAACACATGAATGATTAGAGATATTTAGACAATCAGATAGCCAATTGTTTATGAACAACATACATTACACATGGTGGTAATTCCATAGAATAAACCAGAAATCATTCAAACAAGAACATAGGCTCTAAGAGTTAGAACGATCTCACAGTTAATGGACAAAAAGCTGGAAAAACGAAATAGTTCATCTTTCCACAATCCAGAGCATAACATTTGAAAGTCCCACAAATCTTTCTCCAACAGGCAAACAATAATTCTTTATTGCAAAAAAAAGTAGTTCTTCTTACAATATTGCTTTACATGTCTAACTGGGAAAAATCCCCTTTTCCCTCTAAGTAGTCTATATTTATACAAAAAGATTAGACTGTTGGGCTGCCCACAAATAACCCTTGGGCTTCCCAACTTTTCGTCTTCCCAAAAATTTCCTCAAATGTTTACAAAAATCGTTACATAATACAAAAGTGGATGGTTATTCACGAGGCGGGCCGGGCTTGAGTGCCTAGGAATTTCTTCCATGCCACAGCCTCAAATGCAATGCCCTCAAACATGCAAGGTTCCAAAAACTGAATGTTTATCTCAAACTTCACAGCCTGGTTTTTTATGGCCTCAATTCTGGCCGCACTTAGACGAAGCTGATCCTCCAATAGCTTCACACTGATGGCGGAATGATCTACTTCATTCCTTAAGATTTGGTCATCAAGGGCTTTGAGGTGCTGTACTTTTGCTTCCTCCTCTTGATACCTCTTCTGCAAAATCTCCACAAATGAGTTGTGGTCTGAAAAGACATCAAGCCTCTGCTAAGCCTCTACTTGGCACCGGTTGTATGTAATCAGGAGCCTTCTGAAAAATTCTGTGCATGCTCCTTTCGTCTTTTTTACAGCTTTTTTGAAATCTTCTACTGTGTTTATAGCAAACTCTACTAAGTCATAATCCTGCTTCAGGGTCTATCTATCTTTCGAAGGCAGCTCTGCAGGAGTTTCTTCATTATTTTCCAGCCTGGCCATTCTCGCTGTCAGGACTTCCAGAATGTCCTGAGATCTGTCGACAAAATAAGAGGAAGTCTCCAGAATTTCCTCTAATCAGCCGTCTATTTGCAAAACTTTGCATCTCTCTTCTTCTATGGCGGTTTGCAGCTGTAACATCTTGGCCTTTTGTGCTAGCACATGCTCCCTGAAGGGTTGTAGATTGACCTACTGCTCTTTTGCTACCTCTAAAGTAGTTGTTAGAGAAGAGATATGCTCTTGAAGTTTCCTTTCTCGTTCTTGGGCTTGCTTCTTGTTTACCTCCCAAGTGGTTTTTTGCAGCTCTAAGTCTTCTATCCTTCCAAGTAGCTGTTCCTTCTCCACCCTTATCTCTTGATACTCTTGCTGCACTTTCTCCAGACACTCTTGTGCAGTTTCACTAGCTTGTTTTTCTGCTTGGAGGAGCTGCAGTTCATCCTTTGAAGATTTTATCTCTTTTTTCATGTCCTCGTATTTCCTCTTCAGCTTATTGCTCTCCTCTCTCTCCTTTCTCAATGTGTCTTTTAGTTGAGTAGAGGACTTCTTGGACTGCTCCAAGTCTGTCATAATCTTGTCCACATTATCTTTCGAAGCATGAATCAATGCTGCTCCAGCTCTAATGGTGAATCTTGGATCTCGGTCTGTTCCAAGTACAATGGGTGTATCCATTATCATTTTACCAAGTAGACCTCCTGTTTCAACCTTCCTTTCCATTCTCTTCACTATCCTCTTTGTCTCCTTGTCATAGAAAACAGTGTTAAAATCATGCATTTCTTCCCCTTTCTTCTGTACAAAGGGTACCAGATTCAGTGTAGGGATCATAGATTGTCCAGGTGTGCTAGCAGTCGGTACTTCTGGGTCCTGAACCTCGGGGTTCTCCATGTCCTAGGTTTGACCTCCAGCAGTGTCAGAGGCTGACTGTTCTATCTCTGTCTGCGTCAGCTTTAGCCTCTCTGCTTCTTGTTTCTGAAGCTCTTCATCAAGCTTCCTTTTCTTTTCTTCTTCTTCATTCCTTGCATCTTCCTCTGCCTTTCTAGATGCTTCTTGCATAGATTTTCTTTTCTCTTCTTCTTCTCCCTGCAACCATCCTGCAGCTTCTTGTGCCAACCTTTAGGCTTCCTCATTTCTTCTCTTCGCTTCTTCCTCAGCTTTTGCTTGTTCATCTCCCTTCCCACCTTTGGTGGTGATATTCTTCTTGAATCTTATCCTCAAAGTTGTTATGTTCAATGCACTTCGGAAGATAGATTCTTCTCTATACCAATGGTGGGTGTATTCAAAATGTACGTTGTTTTCTTTGCAATGTTCAACTACTTTACTGCGGGAGTCATTTCTATGGAAGGGCATCTCACCAAAATGAAACCTTTCCAACTCTTCTACAAACTCATCTGCTTTCTTCACCCTGGTGAACTTATAACTGCCTAACTTGAAGGGAAAAGGGGGATAGGAAGCTTTCTTATGTTCAAATAAGAAGCTCCCTATGCCATCCAAGAAGAATTTCCTGACTGCCTCCTTGTGAATGATGTAATTTGTGGCGTATTTGGCTAGTAGGGAGGGTGCTCTGGAACCTCCAAACATTCTGAAGTAAAGGCCATCCTCAGTCAGATAGTAATCTACATATTCTTCAATTACTTGCAGCACCTCCTCTGACATGCAATCACACTCCTTCAGGAAAATAAGCGTGTATAATGGCATGATGAACTGTTCGCAGACCTCTCGGTAATGGCTGTGATACTTGTGTGCCCACAGTGGTTTGTACGTAGAATATATAGGCATTCTTTCCCCATCCCAGATGCACCTGAGACCAGGGAAAAGTTGATTGCACAATATACAATCGACAAGTATGGAACTCATATAGAATTCAGACCTCTTTTGGGACACTCCTCCCAAAGCTAAGGCCATGCAGGCTAAAAGATTATTTGATACAATGCTGGCCCAGTTGAAAATTGTCCCCTGGGTTACAACATAAAAAATAATTGGTATCCATTCTAACTTGAAGCTCTTACCATGAGCTCTTCCAAAAATCCTGTTAAGCATTAAATCTATGAACCTGTATGGGGCCCTTAAGCTTGCTATGTCATACTCTCCTGTAGCCCTAGTTTTGAAATGTTTTCCAGATAACAACATCCTTTTAAGGGTCTCAACTAGGTCCATTCTAATGTTTTTTAACCAATCATCAGACATAAATACTTTTTCTTCTGGCAGGTGGTAGGCCAGGGCTACATATCCGAGGCTATAAGTAGCATAGCCCTGTTTTTCTACATTCTCCAGGATCATAGTAGTTACATCTACCCGGGGCAGAATCCAACCAATCACTTTAGAGCATGGGAAAAGCTCTGGTCTGGTGGAAATCTTCATCAGTGAAGATCTCTCTATGTTGGCATATATGCCTTCCTCCTCCAAGCCCATATCAGGCACCTCTCGGCCCATGATCAGCCTATATATCTCCCCCCATTGGTACTCAGGTTCTACACTAGATATACACTTGGTGTCTTCATAGATGTATTTAGTTTTGGTAATAAATTCCACTTTGGGCTCCTCCTCGACCACAGGGGCCTTCTTCTTTTGCCTCTTTGACATATTGAATTCGGAATCTTCCTATCATACATGCAATTTTCATCATTAGGCCCTTTATGGCTAAGTTGCAAGCATTGAGACACCATGTGCAGTGTTCAGCTACTTTGTCTGTGCTTAACATGATGAAAATTAGTCAAATGAAGCAAATATAAGCAAGCTACCACCGCAGTCTAACACCAAAACAATTCTATCAACAAAATCGAGCGGGAAATAAATCTACATTAACAGGAAGAAAACCTCGGCTCTTTGCGGGCGCCATGATCATCGCGCTGCGCGGGAAAGACAGGGGGAAACTAGGAAAGCTTTTTCAATGGTGTTAGCTCTATCAAAACACTACCCATGCAGTCTATGGTCAACAAAACTATATGCAGTGATATATCCCCTTCCACCGGCTTGGGTTCAAAACCGACTGTGCGCGGAACGGTGTGGCGTAACACGGCTGTGGCTTGAGGATGCGGGTAGCACGAAATAGAGGGGGGAGAGGCAAACATTTCGAGCACCACAGGAAAACCATGAAACCTTCCCCTATCAACATCATCACACAGGGTGGATTGGTGCAGACAGTGTAACGGCCATCTGCACCAAACCCCCCACTCACTAAGCGTTGGGTCGCATAACAAAAGCCGTGGGCAGAAACTACCCTGTGGGTCAAAACACCCCCCCCACCTACAGTAATGCTACAAAATTCCTCACTATATAGGAGCAATTACGGGGTGAAGAAAAACGGCTGTAACAAAAACCTAATCGAGGGAAAAAATCATCAAACGCTCAAATGGAATGGGGTAATGCAATAGAAGCCTACCTGGCAATGCTGCGTAAATGACGGGAATAAAAGCGGTCAAACTTCCACAGTTGAGCCACCTGGACGCGGGTACTGACAACGGGGTCCGACCGAGCTCGAGCGGGATGATAGCGCACCAGAGCGACAACGAGCAACAGTTGAAAAAAACAATATGATAATAGAAAATGTCCCGACCCCATATATATAATCAACCATAACGGTGGGCGAAAAATAAAATCAGATGGCGGAAGCCAAACAGATCGGAGGTCGAAAGCAAAATTCTTTCCGCAACGGCGGATGGAAAAATCACTAAACTATCCGTGAGACACCCGAGAGGCAAACCAATAGCGCATCGGGGCTTCGCAGGACTAAACGTCGGGGCGATAGTGGAAACAAGATCCGCAACGACGGAACCGTAAAGGATATCGCCGTCCGCGATAGGCAAGGCTCAAAGGAAAATAAAATAAAACACCGGAAGGATAGTGATTTCGGTAGCCGTAATGGCGGGAACATAAAGGATATCATGCCCCACTATGTAATGTCTGAAACAGAAGAGAAAACGACTAAAGATCGAAAAGGTTAGTGCTTTCAGCAGCCACAACGGCAGGACACCAAAACTCAAGGAGCGGTGAAAATAACTACGCGAGGTCCGAAAAGTCAAGCGATACAGGAGATTTAGCAATCTGCCATCTGCAACTGCGGAGAGTGAAATAACAAGAAATTCCGACTCGAAACCAGAAGTCAGCCGATTTAGACAAACGCATTGGAGGCAAATACTGAAGCCAAAGCGGATTCTCTCTTCGCAACAGCGGGAGAAATAAGCAAATAAACTTCCGATTCAATCATTTGAAAACGCATTGAAAGGCAATAAAAAATTTAAACAAGCAACGGCTCAATTCAAGCATCAGACAAAGTCTTTCTGAAGGATTATCAGATCAAATCAAAGAAGAAAATCAAACCGATATAAGCAAAACGAGGGTCCCAATTTTTTTTTGAATTTTGGGAAAATGTTGCAGCTACAACAATTGGCAACTACCTGGTGAACCCCAGATTTATGACTTAACTTCTTCCCAGTGCAAGACCGTCTGAATAAGAGTTGAAATCTTCTAGATGTTTGTATTCCTAAGTTGGCCAACCCATGCATTTAAATCATTGAGAAGTAGTCCATTCATTGGGAAATGGTAACATCAGAAACATTTGCAAGTCTGAATAACTCTTTTGAGGCCTAATAAATGAGGTTTATTTTATCCGTCCTTAGGTAGTTTCCAGCTTGGACACCACAGGATTGTAACAGATAGTAAACAGCATTATCCTTTTGTTCCTGATTCCCATGCCAACGGCACTTTTGTGCCATTTGCGCTTTAGTTCTTTTGAGTCCTCCATTTGCCTTTCTTTCTGAATTTTATTCAGGCTCCTCTATCCATAGTGTCCTTTTGTGTGAGAGAAGAATTTACTTTTCATCTCACGGACGGAGAGGAACTTTTGGCAATTTGAAATTCATGCTTTTGATACTTTGCTTTGATATGTATTGTTTCTTTTAAGGGTTTGACTCTTGATAGCTTTTAGCTTTTCTATAATCATGGCATGGGATCATTTATATATGATATACTATTTACCTTGCTTCCTTTCCATGGGTCCTTTGCTGTCACTCCCTTGCACATTTAAGATGTGAAATGGATGGAGCCTCGAAATAGTATTCCAGACCTCTTAATTCTGAGTTATTTACAGGGGTTAAGTAGGACTACAATGAACACATGGCCAATTAGGAACACTGCTACTAGAAGACATTCTATGTTTCAAAGCACAGTCTTTTGCTCAAGATTTCAGTTAATTAAGAACCCTAATGTTTCCATTGCAACCAAAAGTTTGCCTCTTTATTCAAAATAAAAAAAACTAGTAACAAAGCATTAAGTCAAAGAAAAACAAACAAAGCCATAAACGAAAAGAAAACAGCATCAAAGCATTAAAGAAGCACAACATCAATTTATTTATGTACAAAAAAAAGAAAAGAAAAATGTGCCCGCCCTAAAAATTCTTTAGTCCAACGAGTTAAAGGGCTAGGTTGTAGTGTAGGCCAAAACCTATCCATTGTCTAAGTGTACCATTTTTGAAATCAAAACCATGTCTACTAGTCTACAATCATCTTTCTCAGCCTGAGGCAATTGAAAGAGTTCAGGATGAGTGTCAATTCTAGAACCGGCCTTTCCTGAGGTATGATATCTTAGCTTAAGCTTTGTTAGATAATTTCCCAGGACGGAATTGGAAGATTCATTTCCTCCCCCCAGCTGAGTGACAGTATGCTTCATGTAAGGTTCTCTCAAAATTTTAATCTGATTAGGGGTACCCTTAAGAGGTAACCATAAATGAGACCAGTCTGAAGCAAAATAACCTTTTAACCTGGCAGACCAATCTTGGTTAAGAATAAGCCCATATCCATCCGGTATGTCAGCCACCATAATGTCAATAAATTGACATATCTTGTTATTTGTAGATAAGCGGATGAGAACATTCTTTATTTCTCCCACTACATTGACATTTGTTCTATCTAGTTGCACCAATTCCCAAGCTATAGGCTCTAGCTACCCATTAAGCTTGTTGCAAACTTCAAGTGGCATAACATTTACCGATGACCCAGAATCTACTAAGCAATTATGCACATTATGATTCAGCATTTCCAGGGTTAAAAGAAAAGGTGGGGTTTTATATTTTTCTTCCCAATCGCCTTCTACTCCCGGCTGATTTTCCGTGGGTATATCTTGTTTAAGCTCCTTAATGTTTTCAGCGTTTCTTTCAACAACATCTACCTGTCCTTCCACAGGTATGACAGGCTCATTGATTGGCTCTGTTTCCTGATTGACAGTAGTGACTTCAAGTGTTTTAACTTCAACATTGGAATTTATCTGTCTCTTGACATTTGTTTGCAACCTCTTAATATTTGAAATTGTTGGATCCATGTCCTTTGTTGCTGTAGGTGTGCATTCATATTTAAGAGCGCTCTCTTCTGTGTCAAAAAGTGAGACACCATCCCATAAGAACATGGTATCATCTTCTTGTTTCTCTATGGTCTGGTTTTTCTTTTCCTCTTTACCACTGCCCTTAGTCAATTTGGAGTCTAGCAGCTGATTCATAACCAATGTCATTGAATTTAACCATTGAGGACACTTCTTTTCAGAATGAGGTTGTTGGTGAAAAGTGCAGAAATTGTCCCCCCCTACCTCTGTTATATTCATTGATGCTGAATTTGGTGGAGGGATTTTCCATTGGTTGCTATCCTCCCTTTTTTGGTAGTAGGGTTTGTTAGTTTTCTGGACTTCCCTTTCTTTCTCTAGATCTATTATTCAGTTGGATAGTTTTTGAATCATTTTCAGCATTCCCTCAAAATTATGTGATTGTTCATCTTTAGGTTTAGATAGCAATGGGGTTCTTTTCCTGACAGTCCTTTCCTCAGGTTGCTTGGGATAGTTTTCTATACTTTCCTTTTCAGCTTCTACCCTTTCTGCTTCTTCATAAGTCTCTACCAACGTAGGTTTGGATTTCATCTTGGAAAACATGGCCAGGTCTGGTCCTAGGGCTGAGGTATAATATTCAATTAAGACTTTATCTAAGGGTCGGTTAGTTTCAGAAAAGTTCTTTAAGTATGTTGAAAATATTTGAGTAAAATGATGCACCTTCTCATCCTTCTCTTTTCTTAAAAAACCAAGACCTTTCATTAGTGAGGCATGTATCTTTTGGGCTGCATATATACTTCTGAAAATCCTTTCGAAAGTGTCCCAATCAGGAATAGAGTTTACAGGCAAACTGAAATACCAGGATGCTGCTGCCCCTTTAAGGGTATGTGGGAATAATCTACAAACCACATCCTCGTACTCCCCATCCCTTAACCCTTCTATTGCTAAATATAAACTTTGCACGTAGTCATCTACAACAATCTTCTCATCGGGATCAAACTTAGGAAACAACTTTTCAAAAGCTTGAGGTAGGTTATGCAGTGGAGGTGTTAGGTTCAAGGGTGATCTAGCTCTCCAAGCCGGCAGTGGATTGGGTTGATTCAGATTTATACCAGCCATGAGCACAGGTAAAAGAACAAGAATCTGAGCAAAGAGCAACGTAAGGTGAAATCAGGCTTACTTGCTTCAAAAGTAGAACAAAACCTGTAAGTACTTGGGTTAAGTCAAAAGCTTTCAAATATGTGCTGGTGGGGTAAATGTGGGAAAATAAGTTTCCATGGCCAACCATGCACTGGATGCCCTCCTTTTAGCACCAGAAACTGTTGAGGCCTGGAAATTCATAGGCAACAACAGCAAGGGATTCTCCCCAGTCAACGTTCCCAACTAGCCCATGACTGTTTGGTATAGGGAATCCATCCGGTTTGCAGTCCGGCTACCGTAGGTCAAGTAACAAAAACAAAGGTTTTGCCGGTTGCGGCCCGGTCCACCGTGTATTTTTGTATTTTTTACTTAATGTATGATATGCATATGCCTAATTAACAATGCAGGGTGATAAGGATGCAGGGAGTAGTCACAACGTGATGCACAGGTTCTTACCTCTCGTCTTAGAACTCACAAGCATCTAAATCACATATGCAGTAATGAAGGAAACTAACTATCTACCTATCCCTAGGGAGCCAAATTGTAACTTATTTATGAGTAATGTGTATTGTGCATGCATTATAAAGAGAGATTACAGATAGATGATATTCCTTCCTACAACACATGAACGATTAGAGATATTTAGACAATCAGATAGCCAATTGTTTATGAACAACATACATTACTCATGGTGGTAATTCCACAGAATAAACCAGAAATCATTCAAACAAGAACATAGGCTCTAAGAGTTAGAACGATCTCACAGTTAATGGACAAAAAGATGGAAAAACGAAATAGTTCATCTTTCCGCAATCCACAGCATAACATTTGAAAGTCCCACCAATCTTTCTCCAACAGGAAAACAATAATTCTTTATTGCAAAAAAAGTATTTCTTCTTACAATATTGCTTTACATGTCTAACTGGGAAAAGCCCCTTTTCCCTCTAAGTCTTCTTTATTTATACAAAAAGATGAGACTGTTGGGCTGCCCACAAATAACCCTTGGGCTTCCCAACTTTTCGTCTTCCCAAAACTTTCCTCAAATGTTTACAAAAATCGTTGCATAATACAAAAGTGGATGGTTATTCACGAGGCGGGCCTGGCTTGAGTGTCTAGGAATTTCTTCCACGCCATAGCCTTAGATGCAATGCCCTCAAACGTGCAAGGTTCCAAAAACTGAATGTTTATCTCAAACTTCGCAGCTTGGTTTTTTATGGCCTCAATTCTGGCCGCACTTAGACGAAGCTGATCCTCCAATAGCTGCACACTGATGGCGGAATGATCTACTTCATTCCTTAAGATTTGGTCATCAAGGGCTTTGAGGTGCTGTACTTTTGCTTCCTCCTCTTGATACCTCTTTTGCAAAATCTCCACAAATGAGTTGTGGTCTGGAAAGACATCAAGCCTCTGCTCAGCCTCTACTTGGTACCGGTTGAATGTAATCAGGAGCCTTCTGAAAAATTCTGTGCATGCTCCTTTCGTCTTTTTTACATCTTTTTTGAAATCTTCTGCTGTGTTTATAGCAAACTCTACTAAGTCATAATCCTGCTTCAGGGTCTGTCTATCTTTCGAAGGAAGCTCTGTAGGAGTTTCTTCATTATTTTCCAGCCTGGCCATTCTCGCTATCAGGACTTCCAGAACGTCCTGAGATCTGTTGACAAAATAAGAGGAAGTCTCCAAAATTTCCTCTAATCGGCCATCTATTTGCACAACTTTGCATCTCTCTTCTTCTATGGTGGTTTGTAGCTGCAACATCTTGGCCTTTTGCACCAGCACATGCTCCCTGAAGGGTTGTAGATTGACCTGCTGCTCTTTTGCTACCTCTAAAGTGGTTGTTAGAGAAGAGATCTGCTCTTGAAGTTTCCTTTCTCGTTCTTGGGCTTGCTTCTCTTTTACCTCCCAGGTGTTTTTTTGCAGCTCTAAGTCTTCTATCCTTCCCAGTAGCTGTTCCTTCTCCACCCTTAGCTCTTGATACTCTTGTTGCACTCTCTCCAAACACTCTTGTGCAGTTTCACTGGCTTGTTTTTATGCTTGGAGGAGCTGCAGTTCATCCTTTGAAGATTTTATCTCTTTTTTCATGTCCTCATATTTCCTCTTTAGCTTATTGCTCTCCTCTCTCTCCTTTCTCAATGTGTCTTTTAGTTGAGTAGAGGAATTCTTGGATTGCTCCAAGTCTGTCATAATCTTGTCCACATTATCTTCTGAAGCATGAATCAGTGCTGCTCCGTCTCTAATGGTGAATCTTGGATCTCGGTCTGTTCCAAGTACAACGGGCATATCCGTTATCATTTTACCAGGCAGACCTCCTATTTCAACCTTCCTTTCCGTTCTCTTCACTATCCTCTTTGTCTCCTTGTCATAGAAAACAGTGTTAAAATCAGGTATTTATTCCCCTTTCTTCTGTACAAAGGGGACCAGCTTTAGTGTAGGGACCACAGAATTTCTAGGTGTTCTAGCAGTCGGTACTTCTGGGTCCTAAACCTCGGGGTTCTCCATGTCCTGGGTCTGACCTCCAGCAGTGTCAGAGGCTAACTGTTCTGTCTCTGTCTGCATCATATTTAGCCTCTCTACTTCTTGTTTCTGAAGCTCTTCATCAAGCTTCCTTTTCTTTTCTTCGTCTTCATTCCTTGCATCTTCCTTTTCCTTTCTAGCTGCTTCTTGTGTAGCTTTTCTTTTCTCTTATTCTTCTCCCTGCAACCATCCTGCAGCTTCTTGTGCCAACCTTTGGGCTTCCTCATTTCTTCTCTTCGCTTCTTCCTCAGCTTTTTCTTGTTCATCTCCCTTCCCACCTTTGGTGGTGATCTTCTTCTTGAATCTTCTCCTCAAAGCTGTTATGTTCAATGTACTTCGGAAGATAGATTTTTCTCTATCCCAATGGTGGATGTATTCAAAATGTACGTTTTTTTCTTTGCAATGTTCAGCTACTTTACTGCGGGAGTCATTTCTATGGAAGGGCATCTCACCAAAATGAAACCTTTCCAACTCTTCTACAAACTCATCTGCTTTCTTCACCTTGGTGAAGTTATAACTGCCTAAATTGAAGGGCAAAGGGGGATAGACAACCTTCTTATGTTCAAATAAGAAGCTCCCTATGCCATCCAAGAAGACTTTCCTGACTGCCTCCTTGTGAATGATGTAATATGTGGCATATTTGGGCAGTAGGGAGGGTGCTCTGGAACCTCCGAACATTATGGAGTAAAGGCCATCCTCAGTCAGATAGTAATCTACATATTCTTCAATTACTTGCAGCGCCTCCTCTGACATGCAATCACACTCCTTCAGGAAAATAAGCGTGTTCAATGGCATGATGAACTGTTCATAGACCTCTCGGTAATGGCTGTGATACTTGTGTGCCCACAGTGGTTTGTACACAGAATATACAGGCATTCTTTCCCTGTCCCAGATGCACCTGAGATCGGGGAAAGGTTGATTGCACAATATACAATCGACAAGTATGGATCTCATATAGAATTCAGACCTCTTTTGGGACACTCCTCCCAAAGCCAAGGCCATGCAGGCTGAAAGACTATTTGATACAATGCTGGCCCAGTTGAAAATTTTCCCCTGGGTTGCAACATAAAAAATAATTGGTATCCATTCTAACTTGAAGCTCTTACCATGAGCTCTTCCAAAAATCCTGTTAAGCATTAAAGCTATGAACCTGTATGGGGCCCTTAAGCTTGCTGTGTCATACTCTCCTGTAGCCCTAGTTATGAAATGTTTTCCAGATAACAACATCCTTTTAAGGGTCTCAACCAGGTCCATTCTAATTTTTTTTAACCAATCATCAAACATAAATACTTGTGCTTCTGGCAAGTGGTAGGCCAGGGCTACATATCCGGGGCTAACTACCACCGCAGTCTATCAACAAAATCGAGCGGGAAATAAATCTACATTAACAAGAAGAAAACCTCGGCTCTCTGCGGGCGCCATGATCATCGCGTTGCATGGGAAAGACAGGGGGAAACTAGGCAAGATTTTTCAACGGTGTTAGCTCTATCAAAACACTACCCGTGCAGTCTATGGTCAACAAACTATATGCGGTGATATATCCCCTTCCACTGGCTTGGGTTCAAAACTGACTGTGCACGGAATGGCGTGGTGCAACACGGCTGCGGGTTGAGGATGCGGGTAGCACGAAATAGAGGGGGGAGAGGCAAACATTTCGAGCACCACAGGAAAACCATGAAACCTTCCCCTATCAACATCATCACACATGGCGGATTGGTGCAGATAGCGTAATGAGCATCTGTACCAAACCCCCCACTCAGTAAGCACAAGGTCGCATAACAAAAGCCGTGGGTAGAAACTACCCTGTGGGTCAAAACGCCCCCCTCCCGCGGACAGTAATGCTACAAAATTCCTCACTATATAGGTGTAATTACAGGGTGAATAAAAACGGCTGCAACAAAAACCTAACCAAGGGAAAAAATCATCAAACGCTCAAATGGAATGGGGTAATGCAATAGAAGCCTACCTGGCAATGCTGCATAAACGGCGGGAAGAAAAGTGGTCAAACTTCGACAGTTGAGCCACCTGGACGCGGGTACCGACAACGGGGTCTGACTGAGCTCGAGCGGTATGATAGCACATGAGAGCGACAGCGAGCAATAGTCGAAAAAAACAATAGGATAATAGAAAATGTCCCGACCCCATATATATAATCAACCATAACGGTGGGTGAAAAATAAAATCGGACGTCGGAAACCAAACAGATCGGAGGTCGAAAGCAAAATTCCTTCTGCAACGACGGATGGCAAAATCACTAAACTATCCACGAGACACTCGAGAGGCAAACCAATAGTGCATCAGGGCTTTGTAGGACTAAACATCGGGGCAATAGTGGAAACAAGATCCGCAACGACGAAACCGTAAAGGATATCACCGTCTGCGATAGACAAGGCTTGGAGGAAAATCAAATAAAACACCGGAAGGATAGTGATTTCGGTAGCCATAACGGCGGGACATAAAGGATATCACGCCCCGCTATGTAATGTCTGAAATGGAAGAGCGAATGACTAAAGATTGGAAAGGTTAGTTCTTTCAGCAGCCGCAATGGCGAGACACCAAAACTCAAGGAGCGGAGAAAATAACTACGCAAGGTCCGAAAAGTCAAGCGATACGGGAGATTTAGCAATCTGCCATCTGCAACTACGGAGAGTGAAATAACAAGACGTTCTGACTCGAAACCAGAAGTCAGCCGATTTAGACAAACGCATCGGAGGCAAATATCGAAGCCAAAGCGGATTCTCTCTCCGCAACGGCGGGAGAAATAAGCAAATAAACTTTCGATTCAATCATTTGAAAACGCATTGAAAGGAAATAAAAAATTTAAACAAGCAGCGGCTCAATTCAAGCATCATACAAAGTCTTTCTAAAGGATTATCAGATCAAATCAAAGAAGAAAATCGAACCGATATAAGCAAAAGGAGGGTCCCAATTTTTTTTTGAATTTTGGGAAAATGTTGCAACTGCAACAACACCTTAATACAAAACATGAGCACCATGACGTAGAACCATAATACATTAATCGAGGTGTTACAAAGACTCATACCTAGTCCGAACCAAGTTAGTAGTCCAGACATGTTAGATGCCTCATTTCATGTTGCCACACGGGAAACACTCGCAAAGAATCAAGAAGATTTGCAAAAAGAAATAAAGATTAACAATGTGATTCTTAAAGAAGAGATAGAAACAAAAATACTCCCAGATATGGAGGCATGATTAAACAACAAAATATAAGCTATTGGTAAGATAGTAGAGAATAAAAAGGTTAAAAATCACTGCCAACAACAAAGAAGTTCAAATATGTCACTTGCATCGTCAAGTAGCTCCGAGCCACCATCAAACTGTAAAGCAAAAGGCAATCAATATCGTCCTTACAAAGTGTACCCACCTAAGGAAAAAATAGAGTTGTTGAAATACAATGGAAGTGAAGACTAATGCGTTGCTTGGCTAAACAAGGAGGAATAATACTTTGACATTTACAATATTCAATCTGATGAGGAGAAGGTGAAATATGCGTCAATGCATATGGAAGGGTACACCTATAATTGGTACTTATGGTGAAAGAGAGACAATTTTGCCTACACCTGAAACTTGTTTAAAAATGATTTTTTTAATAGGTTTCAAGGAATCAAAGAAGATGAATTTTTTAGTAAACTTACCAGACTACAATAGGTTGGAAGTGTTGAATAATTCACACATTAGTGGGAATCCTTATTGACACAAGTATTTGGGTTTTCTAACAAGCAAAGGCTCGAAACCTATCATAGGATGTCTTAAACCATACCTCCAAAAAGAGTTAAAGTTACATGACATACCTAACGTAGAAGTAGCAAGACATAAAGCAAAAGCCGTAGAACGCAAATTGGAAGGAATAAAAACAAGAGGCGATAACCATTATCAATAAGAAAAAGAGACACAATGTAGGTACTGTGAAGATACTTGGTCACTCAACCATCAATGCCACAAACCTTGATCATATGCCAATGAATTGGAAAATAAGTCGAATTCATCTAACAGTTACTTTGATAATAGAAAAAAGAAGAAAAACGTCATCGATGCGGTGATGACTGGACCCATGGCCATAAATGTAGGAACAATAAGATAATACATTGCAAAATCATCAATGGAAAGGAAGTGCAAGTCTCTGCACAAGAGACCTCGTTTGATTCTAATACTGACACTAACTAAATCAGAATGAAGGACAACATTAGGAAAATACTCAAGCTTTGAGGACAAAGATCCCTTAAAGGGAGTGGCAATGTAACAAATATAAAATAAAATATTAATAAATTAGCTAATTATTATATGAAAGGGTGTAACCTTTTGTTTTACATGCTCAATCCTATAAAGGTGAGTTTCATTTCTAATCATTATCATCATCTATATATATTATTATTATTTATCATTCAAAATTATAGTCAGATTCGACTAGTAACGGGCCAATCGGATACGGTTTCTCCAGAGTACCTTGAGGGAGATAAATGATTGAGTCTAAGATAAACTTCTCAACACTACTTGGATATGGTAAATCTTAAATCAACAAATTGAAAATGGTGCAATGTGTGTGCAATAAGTAATATGGAGAACAATTGAAAAAATAAATCCTCTCAAAGAAAAGAACCCAATACCTTGAGAAATCTACACAATAAAAAAAAGGGCCAATTAATTCCCTCTCAAATATTTCCTCGATTGGGAACATCATGCCCACCCTAAAAAATAAGTAGAAGGTTGATTTGGGTCTTCTAATTCTTGAACTGCAATAGGGGAGTCAATCTTAGCTAGACCTGGTAAGTGAATATCAAAAGAAATTTTCAACACCCTCAAAAAACCTTGGTGCAGCAAAAATTCCAAAACTTGACAACTGTAACTTAGATTTTTGAAAATTCCAATTAGATTTTATCCAAATCATACCGGAAAAATCAACCGATTCCGACTCAAATCGAAGAATATTTAAACTATGCACATTGAAAAGGGAGGCCCTAATATCTATGTAATTTATTCCTCTACCACCACATATTTGAGTCAATATCAATCTCCATGGTTCTTACGCTCCAATTGACATTGCCCTTCCCTATGCCATTGGTACTCATAAGGGTTTGGTAAAGAATTCCAGATATATCCTTTCCCTCTCTATCATATATGTATACATACACACACACACACACACACACACACACACATATATACTTGTGTATGTTTAATGTTCTAACAAACTATACAGGTTTTGACATGAATGAAGTTGAGTATTTGTTATCAATAATTTGTCTGAAACGTGATTGTCATGTGAATATGAATATAGGAAGTTGAGTAGTAGTACAACCAAGTTTTTAGAGTACCCTAACTATAATTAATGAATGCATTTTGTGTCGTGAAGACTTAATGTTGTGGTTTTAGAGGGAGGGGACTAGTTATCATTATCAATAAGTTGTCAAGTTGTCTGAAACGTGATTATATACAGGTTTTACGATTAATACAAATAAGTGTTTATCTCATAGTGCCAATAATTAATGAATATATTCATTTTTGTGAAGACATAATGTTGTGTTTTCAACTAACAAGGAATTAGTTGTTATTAAAAGTGACATCTCTCTCTCTCTCTCTACACACACACACACACACACACACACAGACACACACACACACACACACACACACGACAACCACAAGTTTAGAGCATGCTACCCTTGTGTGTATATATATTGTTTATTTACATAACATTAAAACTAGCAATTGCCTCAAAAAGGTGCAATAATACATCGATAATTTGTTGTTGGAGGGTGAGATGGTTGAACAGGGGGGACTAAAACCAAATTGGTGTTTTCAGAAAAATACTCCTCAAAGTACATGGACTAAAATTTTTCCATGATGTTGACGTGACCTTCTACCTTGAGTACCATCACAAATGAGCTACCAGTTTTGTTGTGAAGGTCAAGGATGGGTCAACTTCAGGGTATCACAAATAGGCACTTGAATATTAAACATAAATGAAGTTAGTAGAGAACTTAACTCATTTAGAATTTTCATAGCACTTCTATCACCCAAAAGAGAGAGTGATTCAAAGAAATGCTTAGTCTTTTTTACTTGTTAGTCGTCAAGGAATGGTAACATGCAATCAAAAAATTGATTCACTACTTTTGAACGTGTTGCATATTTTCCCAAAAATTTAGAAATAAATTAGCTCACTTATTCGAGGTCCCGTGATGCTTTGCCTCTTATTCTCCCAATGAAGATGAAGCAGATTCTACTTGCTTATGAAGAGTATATCAACATGCATTAAAAAAATGCATGCAACAAAATATTATCTTGATCTTCATGATTTCCATGCTCCAAATTTAGAAGACTCTCAACTAAACTCAAAATTTCTAAAACAATGTGTTTTGAAACACATTTGATAGACATGATTGACAAAATGTTGAGGATAAGCAAATGCTTTCTCTTGAGAACTGAAGCAAGCTTTAAATGGTTTCTCATTTCCAAAAAACAAGTAAACAATGAGTTAGGTATTTCACTGTTCTCACTTTCTTGAATATTTTTGTCAACATATGGTTGTATTGTTGTAAAATACATATTCCATAAATTTGTACCATAATCAATTGAATCATACTTACTCAACACAATAGAAATAACCTTAAGACACAACAATCTCAAGTCTTTCCTTCCACCAAAAAATAATGGTAGGATCCTCATTCGAAACACGAAGAAAAAAGTACGACAGTTCCTCATTCATAACACTCTCCATGCTTGGATTAACATCATATATCACTCCAATATTATGGGCCACAAACAAGAGGAAGGAACTCCAAAACATGTATAATAGGTATTCCCAGTGCACAAAATGGGTTGTTAAAGAATGTACCTTTCTTATAACTACCTTTTTGTCTAGGTTTTTGTTAGGTTAGGGTCGACTTTCTTCCATTATCATCAATGCATATCTAACATATGAATAAAAAATAAATCGCAAGGAAAAAGATCCTTAATATATAGCCTATAAATATTAATATCATGATTTAATATTCCATATCTAGCCTAGAAATATTTTTTTGATCATTTGGAAATAAAATTTGATAAAAATATATATTTTAAGGTGTATTTGTTGGGCCAGGATAGAGATAAAAGAAGAAACTGAAGCACAAGAGGAAAAGTAGTCACATGACAGGGAAAAAGCAGGTAAAGGATGGAAAGGAAGCGTAGAGCAGAGAAAACTGTGACAAGGAGTGGTGTGACGAGGAAAAGCATACCCAGAGTTGGTGGAAGATTGGCAGGTAGAAGAGTTAAGGATGGAAGGCGACAAGTCAAGAAGGACTACAGGTGCTCGAGACTGAGGACGAGTAAAGGACAGTTTTGTAGCTTGTTATAGCCTATGTTAAATGTATGAAGGATAGTTTGGTGAACAATATGGTATGTCATTAATGTAATAGAATATATTTTGTGGCTACTTATTGCTATAATATCTGAGTTGTACTCAATTGACCCTGCGCGGTCTTGTAATATCTATAAATAGGAGGAACCCACTTTGTATAAGGATTTAGTTAGTTATTATCGGTTTCTACTAAGTTAAGATCAGAGAGGAGTTTGATAGTAGAAGGTTGTTGAGCCACAAATCTGCAGTTGTGTGGGCATACCATTTTGTAAAGATTTAATTTGCAGTTGAGTGCGTAGATAGTAGAGTAGAAGAGTTGATCCAGGATGTGTGTGGATCAGTAGGAGTTAGAAGAAGAGAATAAAATAGAGAGCATGAGAGAAAGAAGAGTCTGTTCTAAATAGACATTTCTTAAAACAATCTGTAAGTTGTAGATTGCAAGGCGCCATATATTTCTCATGCCAGATGAAGAGCACCTTGGTGGTTTTTACCCAGATGGGTTTCCACGTTATTTCCTGTGTCGCGTGAATGTTGAATGTGAATGGTTGAATGTTTAATAGTTAATGTTGAGTGTTTTATTATCTTACATTGTTTATAGTTATTGTTTGAATGAATGTCACAATACTGATAACAATAGGAAATGAATGAATGACTAAAGCATTGTCGAGCACTATATATTATTCATGTTAAAATACTGTTAAGTTGTAGGACTGTCACGTCATTGTCATTTACATTTAAGGAATTAGCTGCATCACTTAGTTGCACCAGTTGTTAAGTTGAAAAGGTTGTGTTGCACGTCGACTGTGTCACACTGTTGTGCCACTATCGAGTAGTAAAAGACTCCATCCTTCCGACTCTATTGAGCACCTTGACTGTGTGCCAAGGTACTGTAATCCATCTCCAACTGCGAAAATATGGTTTTGGAAGTTACACATTAGGATATATTGGGTGAGACTGCACCTGCCTCGCAGGTGTTTTCAGCTGAGCTTGCTCTGTCAGGCTGATGTATTTGGTGTTTTGTTCGTATTGTGTTGTTGTTGAACCTGGGTTGTGTGATTGGGGAAAAGTAGTCCAAAAAATGGTTCTTTTTCTGGGACCCTTATTCATTTAAGTTGAGGGAAATGTTGTTGCATCCGATAAAGAAGGAAATAGAGGATTGGATGGAGCCTAAGACACTAACATTTGTGCAAGAAGAGAGCGCAAGTTTGTGGTTGAGTGTAGAAAACTGGTTGGACCAGTACATATACTCTGATATTCACGAGATATTCTTTGCAAAGTTTCCTATTGTGTTGCATGAGTGGTTGTCAAGATTGGTGACTCGACAGACAAATTTCCAAAGAAGAGAAGCGGTCGAGTGGAGTGATCAGTTGATCCATGAGTTAACTAGTGTAAGTAACCCCATCTATAGAGTTGTTGATTTTTGGGTCGATAGTATTCTGTAAGGATACATTACTAAGTTTGCAGTAGAGATGATAACCTCATATAGTGAGGCCAAAAGAAATTTTTTCCAAGGACCTCGAAGAAGGTACTTGTTATCTATAAGTACATGGATAAAGATGCTCGTCTATGAGAAGGGTATCTTATAGTTAAGTAGTTCAGTTGCATATATAGAGGAGAGGATATGTCACTGATGAAATGTAGAGAAAATGGGAAATGGTGAGCTGAGATGTTCCCAGGAAATACAAAACTTGATCTAGAAGATGGATTCTTAAGGAGTGGAAGAAGATTCCGGCGAGGAAAGAGAAGAAAGACAGTGGGAGGTAGACAAACTGCTAGTCTGTTCAAAGAAAGTGAGTACAAAGTTGAGTCATGGCTAGAAGAAGGGTCTTGTGATGAAGAGGAAGACTATAGCCTGATTTATGAAGGAGCAAAAGAATCCGAAGAGTCTGCAGAGACACTGAGATCAGGACGCAACTACACCACACTAGGAGTATCTCTAGAAGTAAGGTCTAGAGCCTCATCTCCTGAAAGAGATTTTAATACTGATAGTGCTAGTACTGTGAATAGCACACAGGGAAGTCTACCTTCATTAAATTATTCATTAGACAACCCCGATGCCAACTCAATGGCTCAGGAATATATTAGACTACCCACATTCAATGGGAATGGAGCAGAAGATACAAAACAACATTGGTTCCTTTGCAAAGTTGTTTAGATGGTTCGCCTAGTTCATTACGCAAAAATAAAAAAAGCACAGATGATCACTGTTAACACCCAAAAATGGTTAACTACCTCATCTACCTCACTACATGGCTCATTTGTCCATTTGCCTACCATATTTCCCTGAAAATCCCACAAAAAGCCTCCAAAAGGCCTAAAATGCCTCTAAAAGGCCATAAAATCATCTAAAAAGCCTCCAAAAGGCTTAAAATGCCTCCAAAAGGTCAAAAAACCCCTTTTTCCTCCAAAAATAGCCAAAATTCCTCCAAAAATAGCAAAAATCCCCAAAAGGGAAGAAAAAAAATAAAAATAATGAGGAAAAAGGAGGAAAACCCTAAAAACAGCAAAAACCCTAAACAAGCTGCCCTAAACCATATGGTTTCCCAAAACCATGGGCAAACACTCCACCACCAAAAAACTATAAATAAGTGATGGAGACCCCTCATTTCATATCCACAGTCATAGCACCCTTACTCTGCCAAAACGTCTCGTGAAACCCTAGCTTACCATCAAGCTATTTTCACTGCTGAGACCCCGTTTTCTTCCGTAGCCGCGACCCGATCGCACATTTCAGGCCTTAAGCCGCGACCAGCCCGCCGCTGTCAGTCCCTTTTGCCTGCATCCCGATCGCGCTTTTTCCACCCACAGTCGCGATCCGACCGCACCTGTTCACTACACAGGCGCGCTCTGATCGCCGCTGTTCCCACCGAACCCGCGGCCTCGACCGCCCCTGTTCTCCCAGAACCCGCGGTTTCGACCGCCGCTGCCCTTTAGCAAGCCGCGATCCGCGCCCAGTTTTTGCCCTTGTTACCACGCAGAAACCTAGCTGATTTACCTCTGTTTTTCCTGCACTTGCACAGCCACCTGTTCCATTTGCAGCCTTGCAGCCACTCCTGCTCCCTGTTTTACAGCTTTGTTTTACAATTTTTCAGCATTATTTTATTTCAGCAAAAAGTTTGCATGATTAAAGTTTCTTACAGTTTTCATACATTATTGAGTAGCTGTTATAGATTCATCATATCACATGCACACAATCTGTCCCTAAAATCAAGTGAGACTTAAAATTTACCCTAACTCAACCAACATAATAACCTCATTTGAGGAACCCAAAAGAAATTTGTAGTTAGGTAGGGTCGAGGGGATAGGCTTCCAATAACACCCCTCGGTCATTTTCACGTGAGACATAGTTGTTGTCCTTTAGTGAACCAAAATCCCCTAGTATTTTTTGACACGGTCACCACCAGTTTGTCAGAGGGCCTCTCCCTTAGGAGGGTTGAAGTCGTGAGATTGGTTCCGGATGCCTGAGTGGAACACCGCAATCCATTCACAAGCTGAAGGGCTACCTCTCGCAGTCCTCCGAATATCCCTGTATGGGGAATATTGCGGTTAAAGGGCCAAGCGGCAGATTCACCTTTCTGGGCGTGTCATGAACGGGGTAGCTTAGTTGCCATTCTTCTAGGTTTGTGTACCCGGTGTCCCTCCCGGTAGGGGGATACTTTAGCCATTTGACTCCTCTACTTATATTGTCTGACTTGGATTTCATCACCTTGCAGAGGATATACTTAGTTAAGTCATAATACCATTAGCTAGGTGTTTGCATGCTCCTTTACCTCCTCTTGGTCTAGTGAGTCCACCGATTTTTATTTTTAGGAAACCCACTGCTTCTTGGTATTCTGACCACTTTATTGACACTCCGCCTATTGTAGCACGCCGTTACAGTAGGTGTTTTGAGTTGCTTTTTGGCCTGAGCGCCTTGTTTTTTCGAGCTCTCCTTCTGCACACATGGTTGCATTAGGATTTTTGAGTTCCTTTTTCCACACTACAACCCACATACTTAAACACTACTTGTCACCATTGACTCTCTGAGACACTCTCGTCGCCTCAGAGGCGAGCCCCCACAGCACGGTTCACTTGACATCACCCGTCATCACCGTCGACCCAGAGCCTTGTCACTCGACTCCACTCGTTAGCGGCATAGGTCTCCATCACCAGATTTCGAGGACACTCTTTACACCTCCCCCAATAGCCCCATGGCTGGCGTGAATCCCAACCCCTCCACCTTAGGGACCACCAGTGGTACATCCGCCACGATACCAGTTACTACCCCAATCATGGG
>LPNX010835026.1:43196-97682 GCA_001517045.1 Pseudotsuga menziesii | reverse complement strand
AGATACACCAAATGGATGTCAAGACTGCTTTCTTGAATGGTGTAGTGGAAGAGGAAGTGTATGTAGAACAACCACTCGGTTTTGAGACACATGACATGGAGTCTCATGTATGTAGATTGAAGAAAGCCCTGTACGGTTTGAAACAGGCACCCAGGACATGGTATGGTAGAATTGATAGCTTTCTATCCAGTTTGGGCTTTACCAAGAGTAAAGCAGATTCCAACCTTTACTACAAGGTTGAAGATGGCAACCCAGTGATGCTTCTACTATATGTAGATGATCTGTTTGTGACAGGTATGGATGGGTTGATTACTAATACAAAGAGAAAGCTTGCTGCCAAGTTCGAGATGAAGGACTTGGGTATGATGTATTACTTTCTAGGTATGGAGGTGTGGCAGAGTGCGGATGGAATCTTCCTTGGACAAGGGAAGTATGCAGTAGAGATCCTGAAGAGGTTTGGGATCATGGACTGCAAGATTATGGCCACACCTATGGCATCAAACCTGAAGCTATTGAATGATGCTTCTTTAGAATCGGTTGATGCTACGATGTATCGTCAGATGGTTGGGTCATTAATGTACCTGATGAACACGAGACCAGACATTTGCTTTACCGTGAACACCTTGAGCCAGTTCTTGACAGATCCGAGAAATGTTCACTTGATTGCTGCAAATCATATTCTAAGGTACTTGAGGGGTAGAGTTGATTATGGGCTCAAGTATGATGCGAATCAAAAGATTAACCTAGAGGGTTATGTTGATTCAGATTGGGCAGGCAGTTCCATCGATAGGAAGAGCACTTCAGGGTGTTGCTTCAGTATGGGATCAGGTATGATCTCGTGGTTTAGCAGGAATCAATCCTGTTTGGCACTGAGTACAGCTGAAGCAGAGTATGTCGCAGCTTGTTCAGCTAGTTGTGAGGCAGTATGGCTGCGGAAGCTACTGTTTGATTTATTTGATCTCCAAATGGATGCTACTTGTATACATTGTGACAACCAGAGTTGTGTGAAGTTGTCAAATAATCCAGTGTTCCATGACAAGTTGAAGCATATCGAAATCAAGTATCACTATATCAGGGATATGGTGCAGAGAGGAGCAGTGAAGCTCCAGTATGTTGCGACGGAGGAATAGATAGCTGATGTGTTGACGAAGCCATTAGCCAAAGTGAAGTTCAAGTACTTCAAGGAGAAGCTTGGTGTTCTCCAGATCAAAGTTTCCTCCAAGGGAAAGTGATGAGTCCCAAATCCATTCTGACGAGCAGGTCAAATGTAAGGGCAGAGCCATTCTGTTCATGGCTAAAGGATTTAGTTCCTTCCATGTCAGATGTGAGTGCTGGCCATTCTGTTGAGTAGGACAGATGTAAGGGCTACCGCCATTCTGACGAGCAGGTCAGATGTAAGGGCAGAGCCATTCTATTCATGGCTAAAGGATTTAGTTCCTTCCATGTCAGATGTGAGTGCTGGCCATTTTTTTGAGTAGGATAGATGTAAGGGCTACCACCATTCTGACGAGCAGGTCAAATGTAATGGCAGAGCCATTCTGTTCATGGCTAAAGGATTTAGTTCCTTCCATGTCAGATGTGAGTTCTATCCATTCTGTCGAGTAGGACAGATGTAAGGGATACCACCATTCTAACGAGAAGGTCAGATGTGAGTGCTGGCCATTCTGATGTAGGATGAGCTCCTACATAGATATAAGGGCTACCGCCTTTCTGACGAGTAGGTCAGATGTGAGTGCTGGCCATTTTGATGTGACTGTAGGATTAGGTCCTATATGATCAGATATAAGGGCTACCGCCTTTCTGACAAGTAGGTCATATGTGAGTGCTGGCCATTCTGACGAGTAGGTCAGATGTAAGGGCTACCGCCTTTCTGACGAGCAGGTCAGATGTGAGTGCTGGCCATTTTGACGAGTAGGTCAGATGTAAGGGCTACCAAAGACCTACAAGGAGGTAGGAATACACCCAGCATGAAAGAAGGCTAGCTCCGTAGAAATTCCTATGATGAGATAGCACACACATGATGATGACCAGGTGAGATCCAGATCGAGCTATGATCTAGATCCAGTTATGATGACTCTGAGAGATCCAAATTGAGTGATGATCCAGATCCAGCAATGATGATCCAAATCTAGATCCAGATTGAGTGATGATCCAGATCCAATCCAGTGATGATGATCCAGATCGAGAGATGATCCAGATCCAGTGATGATATCCCATGATGATCCAGATCCAGTGATGATCCAGATCCAGTGATGATGATCCAGATCGAGAGATGATCCAGATTCGAAGAATGAAGATGACTTGAAGACTCAGAAGACTCAAGATGTAGATGACGAGATGATCCAGTTGATACAGAGAAGAAGACCAGTGCTGAAAATTGTGTCGAAATAATACCTTCCTAGTTAAGAGGGAGTGTTGATGTATTTGTAACTTCGGAATGTATTCATCTATGTATCTTATGTATTGTAACCCGATGTTTATTCCGGGATGTGTCTATTATGTATTTTATTCATGTTGTCATGCCCTGATGTTCCGATCGGGAGGATCAATAATGTAAACAAGTCATGTCAAGTCATAATGGGTAACCCTCCGATTGTGTAAGAGTTAAAGTCCCTGCAGTTCTGGGGCACTAGGGTTATTAGACTCTCCTAGTAGAGGTCGGCCCTAGTAGGGTTTTTGTCATGTTGGGATTAGTATAAATAGAGATCTGGGATCTCTATTTAGCACACATCACTCACACACTCAAGTGTAGCGCATAGTTGAGGAAGGAGAAGACACTGGGGCTAGACAAGAAGAAGATTACTGCTGTTGGGAGTGCATCTTACTATTTTTGGGTTTTACATCTTGTACTGATTCTATCTCTGAGGAAGTTGCAAGGTTTTCTCCCTTTATGGTTTCCCCGATCAAAAACACTATGTTCATTGTCTCTTGTGTTTGATTGTTGTACTTGTTATTCTCTTAGTAAAGATCCTAACATAATGCTAGCTTAATGTTGAAAAACTAACAATGTTCGATGGAGTCATATATTTGGTTTCTTGGTTGGGTAAATTAAACAGTTAAAGTCGACTTTTAAAATAGACAAAGGTGATTTACCATTCGATGGGAACATGGATCAATTGGTGGTCAACAGCTTGACGGATGGTTGACAAGAATGCAAATTGACCTGTGGTCAACGATAAAGTGGTCGACCAAATAATCAAAAAGACCAATTGGTCAACTGGGTAGACTGAGTATATGGTTGACTGGTCAACTAGGTTGACTAAGGATATGGTCGACTTAGTATTGTGATTCAACCAATATGCTTCAAGATAGTTGAAGTCATCATAAACTAAGGAGTCACAAAAGGCCAACTAGGTGGATAGGCTCAAGTTGACTAAGCAATTGTGGTCCAAATTGACTGGGTAGTCAACTAGTTGATTGTTCAGCTACAAAATAGAGTTTTTTTGTCTTTAGAGGGATTCCTTTGTTGTTGAGGGTTAGACTCTATCGAAAAATGTTGTGATTCTTAATGCAGATGCAGACGTGATCAAGGAGGATATGCTAGCGGAAACCAAGGAACTAAATGAAGTATCATGAAGAAAAAACAACTGTAGAAAACAATGAAGTTTGTTGTCGACTATACAGAGGGATCAACTGGAGAAAATGGTGAAGTTTTTTGTCGAGTATGCATAGGGATTGACTGGAGAAAATGATGAAGTATGTAATTGATTGAGCAACATAATTTAAGTATTCGGTTCAAGAGTACTTGGTTATTATTGTATGAGTAGGTAGATGATAACTAGAAATGTTTGTAAAGCAATGTTTTATTAATGTAGTTGTAATCATTATAAATGGGCATACAACTATAAGACCAATAGAGGCATGTGTACCCTTAATAACTCACTGATAAAGTTGAATTGTAGACCTAGGTGATAGTGGGGGATGCTAGATTCCTGATGGATAGAAATTGAGGGGGGGGAGAGATGACATTCCTGAATCAAGTTTAAAAGAGGGAATGGTGGATAAATCTTGACTCGATCACAGATTAAGTTAACCAACTTTGGTTATTTCTATATTAATAGAATAATGGTATTGGGAGGTCTTCCCATGGTATTAGGAGGTATTCTCATGGTATTCTTGTGATGTAAGCATATACGGAGGTTGGTTGAACTCTATTTTCATAGAGTGAGCTTGTGACAGGAAACTCACTGATGGTCGAGGGTAACCATGGTCGGTAGTGCCACGGTCGGCCATTCCTTAGTGGGATTTGTCAATGGATATAATGAAGATAACTTTTGTTGGTTTTCCCCTCATTAAGGGGTTTCTAGGATAAATCAGGGGATCTATTATGTGTATACTATTTTTTTCTTTATTTTCATGTGTTTATGTTGTGTTAATAATGTTTGGCATGTCCTAGAACCAACAAAGAGCATAAAACCTTGATTGCAAAGTTGTAGAGGGATGAATTAGATGAATAAAGAGTAATCAATATGATTTTTTTCTTTGAATTTTCAGTAATAATTCACTTAAGAATATTCACAAACATGTTTCGAACAATCAATTTCAAATATGTTGAATGTTCTAGAGGGACTGATAGCAAGGGAAGGGAATGTTGTCCTAAGAAATTAAAAATTATAAAAGATGTAAATGATGACGAATTGGTCCTTAGCTCATTTGGAGTGGTGTTGGAAATTAATGAAAGGGGAATTTTTTCTTATTAAACTATGAGGGATATACTGGAAAGAACATATAGACATACTTTCCACTCATATTACAAAAATCAATCTAATGACTCCAAAAATCAGGTTATATTTCAACTACAGGAAGTGTTTTCGAAGCAATGGTTAATGAGACCTATCAGACTTGTAATAGCGAAAACATACAACAACAACAAAAGAATCATTGAAAAATTAATATTCGTAAACATATTTTCTCTAGAATATGTATATACGACTACAAAACATTCCTTTAGTAATATTAATTATGTTATATTTACTTTTCATAAAAATATAGAAATAGTTTAATGTCATTTTATTTTTTTAGGTTTATTATGAAAATCCCAAAGGATGAACAAAGTGATATTTAAAAAGTGCCAATAGGGATCTCTAGAAAAGTGTACAAGGATATGGTCAAAGAAATGGACATAATTGCATCGCGGGAGGAGCCATCTCAAAAACAATGTGCTTCAAATGTATGTAATCATTGATTTTTTGTATTATGTACATCTAAGTAATCAATTTAGAATTAAATATTAATTTTCAATTATGTTTTTGTAGAAAAGAAAACAACATGGAACCCATTCAACACATAAGATAGGGTGACAAAGAAAAAAAGGGTCGATAGAAAAGTTTGTGAGTAATTGTGATTTCCTTATAAAAACTTAAGATTTTATATTAGTTGTGATCTTAATATTTTAATTTTTTTTTACACCGGCCATCCTTGGATTTCTTCAAATAGGTGCTAACATACAAAGAAGAGTCATTAGAAGAATTGATTGACATTAGGTTAAGAATGGATTGTGAGTATATGTTGGCGTATCAAAAATTAATTGTGTAATTCATAAGTAGCTATGTTGTTTTGCTTCTCATTTTATAATTAATGGAACAACAAAAAACCTTCATATTAAATCTATGATTTTTTATGGGGTATAAAACTTGCAAGAAACAAAGTATGGAGTGGATCCAACAAAAGAGTTGTTGAGAGACAACATGAGATTTGGTTTTGAAAGAATGTATGGCATTCATGACACAATTCTTTCTATGGTACACTTTTGAATTTGCATAATCATGTATATTACCTATTTTTGAATTATTCCCACCAATGTAGATACACTCATTACACTTTATTTTTATGTTTGTATATGGAAGTTGAAGAGGAGGAACACAATTGAGGAAGTCAAAAAAAAAATGGTCAAATAACCCAAGTGATGCAAGTAGCTCGAGTAGTGACAATAGTTCCAATGAGTAAGTATGGTCAATATAATTGGATGTTAATGCAAGTTGTTTTATGTTTGAAATAATTGTCTGTGAAAATCAAACATTTTGTATAATGTATTGCACATACTATCCCAATTGGAAGACAAAGGGTTACTAATAAGTGTAACTTTACATATTGACATTTTGATTATTATGGACCTTTATGTTGTCCCATTTTGTATGATAAATGGCCTCTTATTCATATATAATAAAATAATTTCATTATTCTATTGCATTGTCCAATGTCACATTGTGAAATGTTACATCACTAATTAAATATATGGATGATTAAATATTACAATGAATAGATGTGAAATATGATGATATAACAAATTAATCCAAACATCATATCCAAATGCAATAATTAGAATTATAATAAATTTTTCCTTGAAAAATACCATATTTATACTTCCTTTTGAAAAAATAAATACATTCTTCAATAGATCAACATATAGCCTTTTGAACATGTTGTTCTCTATTTTTCAAGAACCAAAACCAAAATGGAAACCATAACATGCATCCTTTTAGGCCCAAACTAAACATTGTTCACTTTTACAAAATTGGAGAGTGACCGCAAGTCAAAACCTAACTAGAAGGTCCCAAAACATACTACAAACTATTACATAACCTATTTTCAAATTCAATTTATATGAATACTATTATAAAAAAAATATTTCATTTTCTAATGATAATGGTATTAAAAAAAATAAAAATAAAATGTAGATATATATCAGTGCATTGTAATTTTATAATAGTCACTTGTCACCAATGAGAAAATGATTAATGGTGATTTTCATCGTTTTAATTATACCTGTGCATTTAAATCAAAGTCGTGCCAATGCATTTTATGATTAAATGTAAGCAATAGTGCTTTTAAAATCACACATCACCGATGCAGCAAAGTATTAGTTATATGCTTGGTGCATTTTTGTTATTAGTACACATTGATGCTTTTACAATAAAATTGCACTGGTGCAACAAAATATTCATTGCATGCACCAGTGTTTTTTATTGATTATACACACCAATGCTTTCAATATAACAATGCAAATGTGTTGCAATATATTGTAACCACACCATAATGTAAAAAAATGCAATGGACATTAATGTCCCAGTCAACTTCGTTGATCTTTTTTCCTTCCCAAACAACTTCACTTATGTGTTTTCCTTCCCAATCAATGATGATGTGTTATAAAAGCACATAAGCATTGATGTGATGTTTCTTATAAAGCATTGGTACACATAAAGTTATACAGAACTAGTGTGCCATTAAGATTCTTGTATGCATTGGTGCTTGTATATTAAAATTCACCTAAGCTTTTTAAATTTGTCGTGCCAGTGTGTTCCATTCAATAAAGTGCATCGATAAAAATCCTTTGTTAAAGTATCAGACTGTCGAGTTTTTTTATTTATAATAAATTTCCATAAAAAACTCTGCCGAACCATCCAACACCATTGTTGGAGGTTGTAGAGGAGGTTTTTTGGACAATTTTGGTCAATCTTGTAACACTAAAAACCTCCGCTATAACCTTCTCTACAAAGTCTTTTCCTTATAGTGGGCATAGTGCTGACATAATGATACAATGTTGTATAGAGACCCTAGAGACTTATTTTTCGTATATATGACCGATTCAGGGCTATATGGCCTCTCATTTTGTATTTTGAACTTGATGGAGATCCTATATTATTAATGAAAAATATCGGTCTCTTTTCTATTTGAAAACGTATATTGTTTTATGTACTTGTGTGTTTGATTTTTGGTGTGCCAAATAATGATCTAACACATAATTGGACAATGCATGAGTTAATAAATTAAATCTACTTGAAATGTGTACATATGAAACAAATTCAAAATGTCTCTCTAGAAAAATTAGGGTTATGGACACGGTACAAGCCATTAAGTTGTGACACTGCCAATTGAGATCCAAGTGGACTACCAAAATCTCTATACCATGTGACATGGAATCCAACAAGAGTTCAATAATTTCATTGTTTTTGGAAACATTGTTGGTTGTCAATCCAAGGCATACCCCTCCTGGACTTACTGATTGACTTATGGGTGAGTAAATCATCCAAACAATGGATGAAAGGTTTTGAGTGTGGTGGCTAGCATCGTTCACATAAGCAACAAATGCTAGTGTTTTTTACAACATATTCCAATCGAGAACAAAGCACGATGAGTGGAAGATAAAAGTAACAATAATAGTATAGGAAAAGAAAACTACTCTACTTATAATACAACAAGTTCAAGGAACTTCCCATGAATTGATTCCTAAGCATAATATATCTGCAAATAGAGCCCACTTATGGTCCAACTTAGTACTTCTCCCTCAAAATATTCTTATTCATAGGATCATTTATTCAAAACTCACCTCACGATGCAAGGACCGAGCCACATTCAGTTGAACTTCCCCAACCCTAGTTCGTCATGATTCTAATCATAAACAAGCACCATGTCTCCTTCAGCGAAGGCACGAAGATGAACTAACTTGTCATACTGAGCTTTGACACGCATTTTATGCACCTCATTTGAAATAGTGATGTCCATCATATATTCATTTGATTGTTCTAGGTAGAGTAGGAATTCTTCTAACTGACTAGTGTTAGGTGGGAGCTCAATGGCTAGTTGTAAAGAAGGAATCTCACATTCAATTGGTAGCACAACTTCGAATTCGTGTATGAGATAGAAAGAGGTGAAACCTATCACATTCTTCACTAAAGTATGGTATGCCCAAAGAACCAGGTATAGCATGATGTTACAATTATTCTTAATCTTACTCACCATGCATTGCAACATGGTTTTCAAGGACTTAATGATTGCCTCTACTTGTCCATTTTCTTGTGGATAGTATGGTGAAGATAAATCTTGTCGGAATCCAATATTTTTTAGCTAATTCTGACATCATTCTATTTTGAAATTGATTGGAATCATTATATTCTATTTTGAAAAAAGATTGTCGATATTAGTGACAATCTATCTGGGAATATCAACTCTAGTTATAATCTGGTTAAACACGAAATGTGAAGTTGTTTCAAAGACACATGTGAATGTAGGCATAGATTCATCCCACTTAGTGAAGTATTCCACAACCACAATAATGTACTTATGGCCTTTCTTTGATGTCAGGTTACAGGTTGTATAATCTATCCCCCATTTTGTGAAGGGATCGATGGTGATAACAGGGTAAAGTGGAGAAGGGTGAATTTGCATCGTCCAGGTGAATGTTTGACATGGGTGACACTTATTCAGTACAGTCTTTATACATTGAATTCCAAGAATACCCAACGCATAGTATCTTTTGGGTTGTAGCTAACATTGGTAAATCACTGCTACATGTTCCTCCATGGAAATCATTTAAAAGCTTCTTAGCGTCTTCATGAGTAAGACATCATCTTGTTGATTTTTTTAGAAATATGTTGAGCTTTGATCTTCAATTCTTTAAGTGTGGAAATATTTAATACTTGAAATCAATGAACCATTAATACACATAAACATTCAACCATAACATAAGATGTACCCTGTGGAAAACCCTTAAAACAATGAGTATGAAAAACCCCAACAAATCTTCTCAGTATAATTATGATGGATAGCAGAGAATTTCTTTTACAATAGTATATTTCTTTTAGAACCCTAGGTGTAGATACTGGTCAATAGAGAAGAGAGATCAATCAGATGAAACTTGCAATGTGTCTAACACATTAATTACTAGCGAAAATCAATCCCATGCAAGAAGTAGTGAATCACTTCATGAGGAATTAGGATCCCATGCAAACTATAGTGAATTCTCTTCTCGGAGAATTGCTCTACACCTCAGTTTCTTCAATCATGCATATACAATGTGTAATGACTTTCATCTTTGACATAGAATCATGCTCTACTAACTTCAGGATGAACTCGCCTTCTAATTGGATGTAGGCTCACCTAGTTAGGATGCTAACTTAAGTGTCATCATTCAATAGTTGTAACTCAAGTGTCATAACTTAAGTGACATATTTTGGTTTAACTAAAGTGTCATATTTTAGTTTAACTAAAGTGTTGTCATGCAAAATAGTTTACCTAACTAGTTCCTTTTTATTAACACTTTATTAAACTATTATTAACTAAAATCATGTTGATTGATTTGCTAAAGTGACCACTATGAGTTCTCCTTTAATTAATTGAGGCATACATTGCTACTTTAACTAAATCTTAACCAATTGAGTTCACTTTAATCAACTGAAGTCTTCTCATGAGTGATTTCGAATTCTCTTTGTTCTCTATGCATTTTATTTTATCTCTTATCTTTTCTACATGGGAAATATGTGATAATTTTAATTTATCTATCATATCATATTATACTAAGAATATTTGTAAGATGTTGTGATCATATTATTACTCTCAGACCAAATGATCATATGCTAAAGTATTTCACTCTAGAGGTGGTCGGTCTCTAGAGGAGACTTAATAGATTTATCCATATTGAATGACCATGATTAGTAATACATCACACAAAATTTATGCCTGGACATGCAAAGCATCACCTCTACACTAGAGGTCCACCTCAACACATGAGGATCTGACTTGACACACAAGTCCTTAGCATTTTCCAACAAGACTATACAACATCACCACTTTGTCATATCAAATTATTCACCTCAACACATGAGGAATAACCTTTTCCACTGAAGTCTTGTTCATTCTTGAGTCCAACCCAAGAATTTACTCCAACCTCCTGAGTGTAACTCAGCCTCCCTACATCAACACATGAGACCCAATACGGACACAAGATTGGTTTGGATAATGGCTTGTGATGTTCTAACTTTAGCACTCCCTCTCAGTGAGGGAAGCATTCTTTTCCATTCCAAGCTTTTCTTTGAATTACCTATAATTCATTTCTGAGAGGGGATTTGTTAACACTTATGCAAGCTACTCTTCAGTAGAAATATACTGAAGTCTTACTACACCTCTCTGGACCATGTATTTGATAAATTTATACTTTATCTCAATGTGTTTCGACTTATCATGAAACATAGGGTTTTCTGAGAGCTTAATACATCTGATTATCAAAGCGAATGTCTGTAGTCTCAAGCTTCTCCTCGAACAACCCAGCAAGTAGATTCCTAACCCACACTACTTCTCAGCAGGTAGTACTAGTTGTAATATGCTTTGCTTCTATAGTACTAGCTAAGATATACTTTGCTTTTGTAGTACTAGTCGCAATACATTTATGCTTCTATAATACTAGTCGTAATACACTTTGCTTCTGTAGTACTAGTCGCAATACATTTTTGCTTCTGTAGTGCTAGCCACAATACTACCATCCTAATTGGAGTTAGCATAACCAAGTAACTTTACCTCACCACCAGAGGCATATATGAGTCTATAATAAAATGCACCTTGAAGATACCTAAGCACATGCTTAGTAGCAATCCAATGACTATGTCTAGGATTAGACATGATATGACTCACATCATATCATATAATAGGTCTATTATGTATCAAGTGCATTAAAGGACCAAAGAGTTGTATATACTTGGTAGCATCTAATAGATCTGATCTAGAATCTTACTCATGTAGTTTCTTCAAACTAGAAACCATCAAAGTAGCCATGGATTTTTAATCCATCATACCAAACCTTCAAACCACATCAATTGTGTGCTTTATTTGTAAAATAAATTAGTGCATAAGACTCAAGTATTCAAACTTAGAAGTGAAATTTCTCTTGCACTGAACAATCTATTGTTCCTCTATGTTGTTCCTCTCCAATAAGGAACAAGTCATCAACATATAGAACCATTATCAGAGGTTGGTTCTTCACAATGTTGAAGTATAGGTTTGGATCATCTTCGCTCTTAGAGAATCCCAATCTCTAAAGATAGTTGTCAATCCTCAAATACTAATCCCTTGAGGCTTGATTAATCCCATACAATGATTTCTTCAGTTTACATACATGGGAATCTTCACATAAACTACAAACCTCTTAGTTTGTTGTATGTAAACCTTTTCCTCAAACTCACTATTGCAGAAGGAAGTCTTCACATCCATCTGGTGAATATTCCATCCTAGAACAAATGAAAATGATCATAGCTCTAATAGTGGTGTACTTCACCACATGAATGAATGTCTCATCATAGTATATGCCTTCTTTTTTAGAGAAACCTCAGGAAACAAATCTATCTTTATACTTTTCAATACTTCCATCAATAGCATGCTTGATCTTATAAATCCATATGGACATTACTATGGACTTCCCTTCAGGTTTAGGAACAAATTCCCAAACATCATTATTCAAAATAGATTTGTATTCCTCTACCATTGCATCTTTCCATACTTTATGCCTAACAAATTCTTGATAGGTGGAAGGTTTTGAATCACTAATATGACTCATATGTGCAACATACCCTGAATATATATCATGTTTTATTTTTCTCTCTGGATGATCCTAATGCTGCTCCATGCCTTTTTGCATCTTGTAGAATGTCTCAACACCATACATATCTTCTCTTAGCAGAAGGTTCATCAATGCCCTCTCAACTAGTTCTCTTAGTTCTTCAAGAGCTAGTGAATCTAAGAACTCTTATGGTTTCTCTCTCTCAACATCTAAATGGGGATAGCTATAATCTGGGTCCTCCATCAAGGGAGTTTCATGCTCCTCCGTGTCTGATTCACAATGAAACTCTTTAGAGAAATTGAATGCATCCTCTTCATAAAATGTCACATCTCTGGTGACTTCAATGTCTTTCACCTAGTACATATATTCTGTAAACTTTGGATGATTCAGTATAACCAACAAAGATCCCTTTCTTTCTGTATGGCTCCATATTTTCCCTTTTTCTCTTTCAATATCTTCCATCGGAATGACTCCAAATTCAATACTTGTAATTATTCTCTTGTAGGTCATAACATATCTTTGGAAAAAAGGTCATAACATATGTATTTCCCTACAATCCAAATTTATAAGTCTAATGGTTAGCAACATTGCATAATCATAAAATTCAATCGTATGAATATTTCAATGCAATGGCCATAGTTTACACAGTCATGCAAAAATTTTAACCAATGTTTCAGCACAACCTCCATCCATATCTCATGGAATATTATGCATCACTATATGCTACTTACTTAATCATAAAATTTACTTCATGAGTTTTACTATTTTCCAATAAAAGAAAATTATAACATATGCTCATCATGCTATACTATAACATATTTCCTAATTCTAGGAATACAAATATACATATATTTGTAATGAAATATATTAAAAAACATTCATATATGATTTACAAGAGAAAATTATAATCAACATACACATACTTATCTTTTATTGTTTTGTGTGGGCTCCCTCTTAAACTCTGCTTCCTTTGTAGAGATGACTGGAGGCTTTAGATCTTCATCTTCTTTCTTGACAAAATCTCATTGCAACCCAAATATTCATATATCGTTAATGGCAATCTCCTTATCTAGATATTAATCAATCATTGGTGCACTAAAGGAAATACTCCTTTCAACAAGCATCATCTTCTTCATCGAATGAGTTCTTATTAGTAGTTTCATCTTCTATAGCAATAGATGCATGTAATCTTCCTTCTCCTCTTTACTTTGCTTGGAAATCCCTTGCATAATGGCCCATCTTGTTGTAATTGTATCATTTGATCTTTGACTTATCAAAATATCTGTTGTATGCCTTCTTCTTTGGATGATAAAACTTCTTTTGAGAGAAGTGTTTCTTTCCTCTCTTTATCCTTGTTGTAAGAGCAAGGTTTTCTTCTTTGGTGGAGATAGTCTTGATTTGGATTCGCCCTCCCTCTCAGAGGTAGTCCTGCCACAACCTTTCAAATTTAGGTTGCACCTCTCAGCCATTAACAACAACCAACAATGTCTCCCATGAGGATGGGAGACTATCAACAACGGTTTAAATGAGATCATCATCATCTACCACTACTCCAATTCCAGTGATTTGATCTCTTACTTGAGAGATCTTTGTGAAGAAAGAGGCCACTATTTCATCCTTCTTCATCTTCAGATTCAAAATATTATTCTTCAATGCACTCTTATGACTTGGAGCCTTCTTCTCATAGAGTTTTGTCAAAGTATCAGAACATTCTTTTGAGGTCTTCAATGGAGTGATCATCGGCATTAAGTTGTCCTTCACTGAATCATAGATGTTCCACTTGGATTTGGCTTGGGTTCTTCTTGTAATTAGTGTGCCCTGCATTATGAGTGGGATATTCCACCACATTAGATATGTATCCATCTAAGTCATGTTCTTACAGGATGTTCAAAATCCTGGTCTTCCAAGTGTTGAAATTCGAGGTGTCGTCAAGTCAATCTTCTAGTCTTACTAATATCGATGCCATTGTCTTCAAGTACTGTGCTCAACTTCTCAAGATCTATTTAGACTCAAGTTTACTTGCCAAAAATTATCTCCTTCACACCCCGAGCTTTGATACCATGTTTCATTTTGTAAAAATATGTTGAACTTTGATATTTAATTATTTAAGTGTGGAAATACTTAATACTTGAAATCATTGAACCATTCATACACATAAAAATTCAACCATAACACAGGATGTACCCCAGGGAAAACCCTTAAAACAATGAGGATGAAAAACCCCAAAAAATATTCTCAGTATACAATTATGATAGATAAAATATAATGTATTTTACAATAGTAGATTACTTTCAGCACCCCGGGTGCAAGAAGAGAGAGAATAAAACACCCCAAGTGTGGATACTGAGCAACAAAGAAGAGAGATCAACCGGATGAACTTTGCAATGTGTCCAACACATTAATAACTCAAAAAAGTTAGTTTCATGCAAGAAGTAACGAATCACTGCATGGGGAATCAGACTCCAAAGAAAACTATAGTGAATGCTCTTCTTGGATAATTGTTATGCACCTCGATTTCTTCAATCATACATATACAATGCGCAATGCCTTTCATCTTTGAAATTAAATCATTCTCTACTGAATTCATGATGAAATCCCCTTCTAAATATATGTAGGATCACTTATTTAGGATGTTAACTCAGGTTTCATCATGCAATAGTTGCAACTCAAGTGTCATAACTTAAGTGTCAGCTTTTAGTTTAACTAAAGTGGCTTCATGCAAAACACTTTATTTAACTAGTTCCTTTTTATTAACACTTTAATTAACTATTCTTAGCTGAAATAATGTTGATTGATTTGTTGAAGTGACCACTATGAGTTCTCCTTTAATTAACTGAGGCATGCATTGTTACTTTAACTGAAGCTTAACAAATTGAGTTCACTTTAATCAACTGAAGTCTTCTCATGATAAATTTTTAATTCTCGATGCATTTTATCTTATCTCTTATATTTTATGCATAGGAAATATGTGCTAACTTTAATTTATCTATCATATCATATTATTCTAAGAAGATTTTCCAGATGTTGTGATCATATTCTAAAGTATTTCACTCTAGAGGTGGCCGGTCTCTAGAGGATACTTAATATCTTTATCCATATCGAATGACCATGGTTGGTAATACATCACACAACATTAAAGATTCGACATGAAAAGAATCACCTCTACATTGGAGGTCCACCTCAACACATGACGATCTGACTTAACACACGAGTCCTTAGCCTTGTCCAACAAGATTGTACAACATCATCACTTTGACATATCAAAGTATTCACCTCAACACATGAGGAATAACCTTTTACACTGAAGGCTTAGTCATTCTTGAGTCCAACTCAAGAATTTACTCCAAGTTCTTGAGTCAAACTCAGGCTCCCTAGCTCAACACATGAGGCCCAATCTAGACACAAGATTGACTTGGAGAACGACTCGTGATGTTGTAGCTTTAACACATCTAAGTATTGTATTAAATCCTTGATGTTATACAATATCACCTATAATAAGATAATGCTTTTCTTGGTGATGAATACATCATCGATCCTCATGAGAGAATTGAGACAGAACCCTTTATGTCTAGAGATATACCAGGATGTTTCCATACCAAGGTTCATATGAGCTTATGAGAAATACATGTTCGTCAAGAAATGACTCGCTCTCAACTGATTCTTCACCTTATCTAGGAAGATCCAACATAATCTCGATAAGCAACAAGGATTTATTTATTTTTGCTAACGTCAATTCTAAGTCGAACTCTTATATAATTACAATCCACTTATTGTATTTATCACTGACTGTGCACCAAGACAAGATATGTTGAAATGGATTGACCTCTGCAATCACCATTATTTGTCTCAAGATAATATAATGTTGGAGTCTTTGGACAAAGTGAACGACTACCAATGCCAACTTCTCGAGGTGAGAATACCTCAACTCAAGTTCGACCAAATTCTTGATTAAATAATACACCACATGTTCTTGGTGCAATTCATCTTGTTGAACCAAAACCATTCCAATGGTTGATTCGGACATTGCAATATACATAAGGAAACCTTTGTTATATTTGGGTGGAATCAGCACTAGGGAAAACATTAGTGGATTTTTCAGTGCATTAAAATATTTTTGAGCATGATCATCCCAAATTAATGAGACCCCTTTCCTAAAAGGGTGCATAAAACCTTTTGTAATCTCTGTTACGATTTATTAATAATCCTCCCTTTGACCACCATAGTATGATTGTCATTTCCTAGCTTAGGAGTTTATTGCCACATCACTAGTTCCATGTGGGACTTGTTTGGGGCCCACCTAAAACTTGATGTGCCAGTTTCCATGAGTTTAGGAGCTCCAGAGGAAAATCCCTATAATTTAGGATCCCACAATGATTCATGGGAGTTCATCATTAGTTCACGCTATTCTATGTTGAGTTATCCTCGGAAGTCCATCAATTAGTTCATCTCCAGTTAGTCTCGCCCCACTTTTACTTGATTCAAGGAGGTTAGACTCATTTTCCTACCTACTTTATTCAGTTAACTACTTGAGAACTAATTTAGTTGTCCTGAATTGCATAAGGGAGCTCCCCATGGTGATTTTCCCACATTGAGTTAGCACTAGAGTCACTCCAAGTTGGTGAATTCGAATCATACCTAGTATATTCGAATTCTCCCTATTCTATCATCATTGTATTACATAGAGGTTAATGATTATGGATGTAATGTTATGTTGACCAATTATGTCTCTTGGTTATTCAACTTTCACCATGAATGTTTGATCTGTGTACACTGAATTGCCTCTCTCTTCTACAACCCTTTTTCATGGTGAATTCATTTAGGCTTGAGGATCCTAAGCTTTGCTAAATTAAACATGGTATCAAAGAAGGTATTCAAGCCAAGTCCAACCATAATAAACTTCCATTGATGCACTAGAATCAATTGGGTTGCACATAATTCCTTGTATTCTTTCCTTTCTCCCTCTGGATTTTGTCTAGATAATCCTATCCAGGTGTGATGCACCCATAGAAAGTGCACATGTCGAAGTGGAGAGTGTTTGAATTGGTTTGACTTCGAATTGAAGTGTTTTTGTAGGTAAATTGAAGATTTCTGAAGAATTATCTTCTCCTAAAAGTTGCAATATGGATAATTTAGCAGCCTTGACACCCAGGATCCTCACACCCTTTAACTATCTTGATTGGAGGGATGATATCGAGATAGTGTTGCCCAACAAAGGTATGTACAGGTTCACCATAGGTAGGGAGGTCGAACCCCATCATCCTCTTGAGAATTCGAAGTATCTTAACAAGCTTGCTGAAGCATTTGGATTCATGTGCATCCATATCTCCATGGAGTTACTCTTCCATCTTGATGGATTTAAAAATACAAAGGAAGTATGGGAGAAGCTCAAATCCTTGTTTGGAAGCAGGATGAGTTGAGAGGTCATATCTTGGAAAATGAGCTAATTTCTCTACAACCCATCAACTTCGAAACCATCCAACAAATTATTCTCAAAATTTGAATCTCTTGTCATGCATTGCAAGCACTGTGGGATTGGCAAGAAGGATGAGTAATTGGTGCTCTCAATTCTAAACAAACTTGGACCAAAATTCTCAGTGTCTGTATCCACCTTTCACTATGGCATATTGACAACTCATAATTGGCGAATGTCATCCCTTGATGCCTTCATAGAACATCTTATTCAGGAACAAGACACGCTGATATAGATGGGATCCCTCAGAGCCTCTACAAATCAAGCTCTCTTGGATGGGGAGACAAAGAATGTGCAAGCAAGGAGGAAGCAAGAAGGAAAGGATAAGAGGAACATTGAATTCATACCTAAGGAAGAGTTTGATCCATCTGATGAAGCCTCTGGCTCTAAGAAGGACAAACATCAGAGTTTTGACAAGGGAAAGTGCCCCTACTGTAAGAAAGGAAACCTTACAGAGAAAGGTTGTATGAATAATACCATAGATCAGATGTCAAGACTCCTTAAACAACACAATATTTCCCTCCCCGAAGGCGCAAGGAAGGATGATTTTGGAGAAAAGACTGAAGATCATGAGGGATTCCATGCACTGAAAGATGGATTTTCAAAATCTCATGCCTTCCTCATTGATTCAAGAGCCTTCAATCACATGGTTGCATCCAAAGAATCATTCTCTTCATTAAAACTTACTGATGGTCCAAGTATTCGCATGGGAGATGACACTCAAATCCAAGCTGAAGGGAAGGGTTCAGTCAAATTAGAGCATGGAGTGTTCAAGAATGTCCTCGATGTGCCCTCCTTAGCAACAAATTTATTGTCTGTTGTTGAGCCGCAAAAAGACCACATTTTACTCACCTTTTATATACCATTTGTCACCTTATTCCTATTTTATCCTTTCATAAAACCATTAATATTCACCACTTTCATAATAAATATGGGTTTATATTACCATTTTCCAAATCATTTATTTTTTAGTATTTTGAGTGAATTTGTGGTTAATTATTGATAAAAATAACATATTTTCATTATACTTTAAAGTTGGGTGAGTTTGGTGATGCTTACAGGTGTATTTGAAGACTTTAACAAGCTCAAAAGTGACCACCTAGCCTCAAATTCGAATTTCATCCTCAAGATGTGGGCTAATTTCAAGGAGAAGATAATGGAAATGTGGAGAGAATATCTCATTCAATATTTGTTGGAGAATTTGAAGGGACGAGTTGTAGATTTGTTGAGGATTTGATGGGATGAGTTGTATATTTTTTGAGGATTTTGAGGGATAAGTTGAGAGAATAGTGGATCTATAATTATGATTGATTATCCTAAATTCATGTATAAATAGGAGGGCTCTCTCCTCATTTTGATTAGAGATCTCTCTAGTGGTGTAGAAGTAGAGAATAGTTTAGAGTTAGTCATAGAATGGATGTTGATTGTTATGTAAAGGAGATTATTCTTTGATGCAAATCATGTTACTCTCCCATGTTAATATAGAGTTTCAACACTTTCTTTCTTATGAACTGTTAGTGTAGATTTTCAGTAATTTCTTTCTATGAATTGTTAATATAGATTTTCAGTTATGTCTTTCTTATGAATTGATAGTATAGATTTATCGTGAGCTCACAAGTTAATGTTGATTGCTTTATACCAGATTATTTCATGCAATTTCAATCTTTCTTTATCAAGTTAATTTATGCAATTTCATGTTTTCTGCAATTAGATTTCTTTCCATATAATTTCCTTTTTTCATCACTTAGATTCAATTTCAATTGTAGAATAGGTTAGCAATACTCTTCCCTTGCATATATTTTGTCTGTACCTCACAAGATGCAACTGCAAGAGTTGCTGGAAAAGAAGTATATTCGGCCTAGTGTGTCTCCTTGGGGAGCACCAGTTCTATTTGTAAAGAAGAAAGATGGTACACTCAGGTTATGCATTGATTACAGACAGTTGAACAAGGTTACGGTGAAGAATAAATATCCTTTGCCTAGGATTGATGACCTCTTTGACCAAATGAGAGGAGCAAAGGTATTTTCCAAGATTGACTTGAGGTCTGGTTACCATCAGGTAAGGATCAAGGATGAAGACATTCATAAGACAACCTTCAGGATAAGGTATGGGCATTATGAGTTTGTAGTGGTACCATTTGGCCTCACCAATGCACCAACTACATTTATGTGCCTTATGAATAGTGTCTTCAGCAGGTATTTGGACAAGTTTGTTCTTGTCTTCCTTGATGACATTCTTGTTTATTCCAAGAATGAGAAAGAGCATGAGGAGCATTTGAGACTGACATTGAAATTGCTTAGGGAGCAACAGTTGTATGCAAAACTGAGCAAGTGTGACTTCTATAGAGATAGAATTCAGTATTTGGGTCACATTATCTCAGAGGAGGGTATATCTGTGGACCCTGAAAAGATTGAAGCCATTATGAATTGGCCTACTCCAAGAAATGTGACAGATGTGAGATCTTTCATGGGACTTGCAGGATACTATAGGAGATTCATTGAGGGATTCTCTAGAGTTGCACATGCCATCACTTCTTTGCAAAGGAAGGGGATGAAGTTTGAATGGACATCGAGGTGTGAAGAAAGCTTTCAGCAGTTGAAAACTCTTCTCACCAGTGCACCAGTATTGAAGGTCGCAGATCCAGAGAAAGATTTTGTGGTATGTACCGATGCATGCGGACAAGGGCTTGGAGGAGTCCTTATGCAAGACAACCACGTGATATGTTATGAGTTGAGAAAGCTGAAGGAACATGAGAAGAACTATGCCACTCATGATCTAGAGCTTGCAGCCATAGTACATGCTCTCAAGATGTGGAGGCATTACTTGATGGGTAGGAGATTTGAGCTCAGAACAGACCATTGTGGTCTGAAGTATCTGTTTGATCAGCCTACGTTGAATGCTAGGCAAGCAAGATGGCTGGAATTTTTATGTGAGTTTGATTTCAAGATCAAGCACATAAAGGGAAAAGAGAATAAGGTAGCTGATGCACTCAGTAGGAAAATGCAAGAAATGCATGTGGCATCTCTTAGTATTTGCCAGTCAGATTTGAGGCAGCAGATTGTTAATCATGTTGCTGGAAATAAATTGTATGAGCAGGTAAAAGACAAATTGCAACAGCAAAGCCTTGAGAAGAGGTACGAGGGATATAAATTGGAAGAAGATGGACTTTCACTTTTAAAGGCAGAATTTATATTCCAGATGTAGCAGATTTGAGGAGAGTTGTTATGGATGAGATCCATCAAGCTCCGTATTCTGGTCACCCATGATATCAAAAGACAATTGCTACAGCTAGGAAGCAGTACTTTTGGCCAGGAATGAAAAGGGATATGGCTGAGTACATTTCAAGGTGTATGAAATGTCAACAGGTAAAGGTTGAGCATCAACATCCAACAGGTTTGTTGCAGCCTTTACCAGTTCCAGAGTGGAAATGGGAAGTTATTTCCATGGATTTTATTACTGGATTGCCGATGACTTGGAGACAACATGATTCTATCATGGTTGTGGTAGACAAGTTGACTAAGGCAGCACATTTTATACCGGTTAAGTCTACATATGAGGCCGAGGACATTGCAAAGACCTTCATGAAGGAGATTTTCAAATTGCATGGATTGCCTAAGGCAATAGTCTCTGACCGAGATGTCAAGTTTACTTCCAACTTTTGGAAGGGGTTGTTTGCAGATTTGGGTACAAAGCTAAATTTCAGCACCGCATACCATCCTCAGACAGATGGGCAGACAGAAAGAGTTAATCAGGTGCTTGAAGACATGCTTCGCATGTATGTAATGGACAAACCAACCAAGTGGGAAGATTACTTACACTTGGTAGAGTTTGCTTATAACAATGGACATCAAGCATCCTTGGGGATGAGTCCGTATGAAGCTTTGTATGGAAGAAGGTGTAGGACACCAGTGACTTGGGATAATCCAGTGAACAGGATTGTGCTTGGACCGGAATTGCTCAAGGAAATGGAACAAGAGGTTGCAAAGATCAGGCAGAAGCTGAAAGTAGCACAGGACAGACAGAAAAGCTATGCAGATAAGCATAGGGTGAACAGGGAGTTCAGTGTTTGGGATCATGTTTACCTCAGAGTGAGGGCAAGGAAGAGTTCCTTGAAACTTGGAAGTTGTGCCAAGTTTTCACCAAGATACTGTGGGCCGTTTGAAGTGCTTGAATGAATAGGGCCAGTTGCATATAGACTTGCATTGCCTGCTAGCACTAGAGCTCATAATGTTTTTCAAGTTTCTTTGCTTAAGAGATATGTACATGATCCTAACCATGTGATAAATTGGGATGTGATTCAGGGGGAACCCGAGGGAGAGTTCCGAATCGAGCCAACGCGCATTCTCGACAGGAAGGTCACCATGCTCCGGAACCGAGCCATAGGGCAGGTAAAGGTGCAATGGGAGCACTTCGGACCTGAAGAGGCTACATGGGAGCTGGAGGATGCCATGCGATTGGCACATCCATTTTTGTTCAATTCTGCGGAACACTGAGGCGATACCAGTGTAGCATTTTGTTCAAATTTTGTAAAGCACTGAGGACAATGCTATTGAAGGGGGAGGGGAATGTAATGTCCCGGTTTTGACCCCGTTACATTAGATGTATATGATGTGTATATTGTAAATGATCATGGTGTGGAGCTAAAATCCAAGGCCCCACCATTGATCGGCTATGCTATGTGTTGGATTTATATTTGTCACTGATGGTATGTCGGGGCATGTGGCATATATTATATTGGTCATCATGTAAATATGCATCATAATTAATTAAAATGAACACAACCAGCTACGCTCGTGGCAACTAAATCGAAAGGGGCATGATTTTCCCAAGGATGAGGATGTGGGGGGTATTTGTCAATCTTGAGCCAAAAAGGGAAAAACCCATGTGTCTTCTTCCTTTGTCTTATTCCAACCACTTTCATTTAAGAATCTCTGCTGGCAGTTGAGGCAGTTATTGTCTAGGAATGGGTGTGGCAGGACTGTCAGTCCTTGCCCCCATGCACACTCCACCCATAGTTGACTTCTGAATGGAAAGGAAAAACGCACTCTTCACCCACGCGGATTTTTCTTCCTCTCTCCACGAGTTGCTGAGCACCCACGAACTGCAAATTCGCGTCCTTCCTGTTGTTGTGCATCCACGGGAAAAAACGGAGCTGTTTTTCCCCACGCAGGACCTCCATTGTCTGTTCCTTTTCCTCACTGGGTCGGATTGCTTCCTCACGCACAGGAATTTTCCTGGTTTTCCAGCTGCTGCAGCGAGCTGAGAGCTGTGCGTTTTCACCCACGATTTTCCTGAAAAGAGCCATTCACGTCCTCAACTGTATGTTCTCCTTACAGACCGGTATGGTTGTGTAATTTCCGTCATTTTTATGCTGAGATTGGAGCTGTTGTTCTTCCCCCACGTTTAATGTTTAGTTGGGACTGTGTAATTCGATTATTGGGAGTCGTTTTGGCCACGAGAGGGCCAAGAATGACTCAGAAATCGTTTTTCCCTGTTTAAGGTGTGACAGCTAAATGAGTTTCCTGAGTGCAATGGTTGGTCTTCGGACTGTGAGAGGAGAAGGGATGTTGGCTTAGCTTTGCTTGATAAACCTGGTGGATGGAACCACACAGACAGAGCTAGAGGGCTGGCCTTCTTCTCCATCACCCCTGAATAGCACTGGAAGGGAATGCAGGGCCTCAGGGACTGTGTAGCAGAGAAGGGACTGATTCCTTGTGTTGGGTGTGGATGGGTGTCTTAGAGGTCAGGCTAGTTCTGGTGTAGGTGTCCTTGGCTCTGTAATGAGCTCACCATCTTAGCAATTTTCCTTCTCCAGCTCCTTAATGGCCTGATAAACCCAATTGTGTTGGCTTGGCTGTGTTTTGTATATCCCTGGCTATGTGTAAGCCTGCTAGTTCCCTCAATCCTTGGAGAATCATGCCCAGCTCGGGGGTGGCAGTGCTGCTGAGAGATTAAGGAGCACGTTGGCCTATGGTTGGGTGGAACATTGCAGCGACGTAGCTGGTTGCGGATCGAGTTCATCATAAGATAAGTGATCTTGTGTATTTTACCTCTGCAATTCTATATTTACTGTTAATGAAAATGAAATGAACATGTTGAAAGAATGATTGTTGGAATGAATGGTGATTTTGCTGTGCAAGATGAATGATTTTAGCTGTGTATGACAAACGGTTGTATTTGTGCATGTTAAACTGCAATGCATTTTCCCTTCCAGCATTCTGTTTATGCAAATTTTATGAATTTACATGTTCATGGGCTCTTAGCCCAGTCGGATTAAGCTTGGGTCGCGTCCTCTTCGCCGGTCGGAGGCATGGGAACGTGACATCCAATGCCCCCCATTCTAGGTAAAGGCATACTACCTTAGGACATACCAAAAGATGAAGTGGCTCCAGTTACTATAGAGGGAGTCAACATGGGAACATGTCCCCCTATGAATGGAAATACATTGAAAGGTATTGAGGGACCACCACTAGCAGCAATGAAATTTGAAGTAATAAGAGGTATGCTAGTAGGAATAGATGGGATCTAAGTAATGACATCCCAAATGAGAAGGGACTATACCTTGTAATATTGATATTGAATTCCTATACCCACTAACAAGAGTAATAGTAGAAGGAATTGATCCTCCGATAGATACTCCAAATTAGAGTTGGATGCATGCTGATTCTATTGCAGATGACACATTGTGTTTACCCCTCCTATGGGGTTAGTGGTGGATGGGGGAGTAATTGATCCCCTAGTAGCAGGTATGTCCATTATGTTTTCCATGTCAACCTACTTGGGCAATGTATTAAAACGCACTATGAAATTATGTCTATCAGACTATAAATCTAGACAAAAATCGAGCTTTTAGGTGGATTAAATTCCCATGTTGGTTCTATGATATCCTCAAAATCAATCAGACCTAAGTCCTCTTAAATGGGAGGAGATGTACCTCTCTCATATCTATTAAAATGACCATCTAAACCACTAAGGTATCCCTCTTTGGACAACCAGTCAAAATCAATAGATCTAGATTGTCTTTACTCTTCAATGAGATCATTCACAGGTCCTAAGTTCTCTTCCTCTACCCTCTATGGGAGTGGATCGTTGTGATCCAATATTTTCCTTTAGTAGGTAACTCTACCTTTTAAGAGGAGAATTTATGGATCCTTTTGGACTAACAAAGAGATTGATCAACCACCTTGGCTTAAGAAGACACAAAACAATAACTTTTAATAGGTTGACTAATAATAAGCCCACACTCACTAAAAGTTACTAAAATATTTAGAAAATAAATATTACCCTTCCAAAGATAAGCCCAGCGTGGTTAAGACCAATGCCAATTAATGAAGATGTACACAAGGTCCTTCTAAAGGTTAGTTTGGGATGATTAGGATCCAATTCCAACCAATGAAGGTTTGAATAAATAAATATGTTAATCATCACACAACAATCGTTAGGGGTGCGAGTACTCGCCTTCAGAAAATACCCTCCTAAGGAGATGAAACAAAGATTCTACATCTGTCTTAGGTCCCACAAGATTTTTCCCCTGTATTCCCCTGTGAGGAACCTGGGAAAAACAATTAAGACTACCAATTCACATACAATAGTTTGGCATAACAGTCACAGGATAGGCATTCACAAATGGGAAGGGAATCTAGGACACAAGTCCTAGACCTAAAACTCCAATGAGAAGTGGTGTCATATCAAGGAGTTTCCACTTAACCTAGATATCCTAGACTCGTGTAGCCCACTAAATAATTGATCAGGGTGAATATCCCAAGTGCTTTCCTAGCTTTACCTCATGCTTGATGCATGTGTTAGATAGTTTTCTCAACAAGTGTTTATGTTCCTACTGGATTTCTCCACTCAATTAGTAAATTTCCTAGTTTTGTTTAAATAGCCTTGAAGAAATTTACTCTCCAACCTACTATTAAGGCCCTAGAACCTAGGCTACTTTTAGTTTCTAAGAAATAAAATACCAAGTTCTTTTTATTGTGTGATTGCTTTTTAAAAAACCATTAACTTGTTCAGAATTAAAAGCAATAAGGACACCTTGAATTCAAACACCATTAAAGATATTCAAATGATATAAAACATTATTATTAATCAGTAGAAAAGAAGGCATTCAAGCTTTTACAAGCAATCAATCATGTTATATACTTCAAAAATACTCTTTCATTATATTTCAAATGAACTAATCAAATTGTCGCCTTTTATTATGAAAATGAAAATAAGGTCTACACTTGGAAATGCAAAGGAGATTCAAATGCTTATATACTTATGGTGTGTAGAAGAAAAAGTAAAAAAATCTTCTTTTAATCTATTATGAATAAAATATTTCAAGAAGAAGATGTGTTTTCTTAGACTCAAAATACAACACAATCAAGTTTACCTAGAAATCAAGTCTTTTTATATATTTCACCTAAAAAACGAGTCAAGGAAGAGGCATAAGAAACCACTCATACACTTCCTTTTTGTTCATAAAACAAGCAAACCAAGCAATAAAAAATACCATTAAACTTTGCTCATGAGAAAAGTATCCAAGAGGAGCAATCAACTTGAAGACCATTTAAACAATGCAAGGTAATGGTCAATCTTGACTTGACCTATGGTGTCCAAACTCAAAACTTCTATTCAATTTTGAAGACCTAAAAAATGAAAAAGACAACAAGGATTTCACACTTAGACTATTACAAGCACATTACAAGCCTAAAATTGAGAAATTCTATAATGAATAACTTTACCACAAATGAAAATGACCAATAATCCCCAACAACTATTGCAAATTACCCAGACCAAAAAAAAAACTCAAACCCATGGGCTCCTAACTTGCAAATTTAATCCTTACAAGGGGACCAAGGGTTGTTAGGCAACAACTCATGTATGTACGCAACTGACTTGGAATAAAGTTGTGTATGTACGCAACTGATAGGAAAATAGAACATGTACTTACACTACCACTTATAAAACAAGGTGTGTACAACAAGTTACAAGAAGGGAAAAGTATGGCTAATCAAATTTTTCCTTGATGTTAGTCAAGTCTGGCCTATCGGGTTATCTACGGAATAACTGATATCAACCAAAGCAACTTGGAATTTTGAAGGAAAAAGAAAACCCTGTAGAGAATCTTTGTAATGAGTTCGGTCCCTAGTATGGTCGCCAATTATGTTGATAGATTTAACTCACCTAAATAGATAGGGTTAGGGATATCATAGATGAGGGAATATCCTACTCTAATCTCCTACTTTTCCAACCAATACAAAATAGTTCCATGGAAAACCTTAGGAACCCCTAAGTTAATATGTGCTCTCTCCAATGTACACAAAGATTAACATGAATGAACACATTCCTAACAGCCAAGCATTTCCTTAAAGCAACAAATCTAATAATGAACCACTAGACTTAGAGAAAACATTTAGTTAATGGGTTTCCTCTGCATACAATATTAGGGGGTTGTAGCAGGGATTTCTCCCTTGCTACAGGGAAGGAATGGCTACCTTCTGCCTATAGGACGAAAGGATAGGTTCCTGATGATGAATGCAAAAAATGAACAGAAACAAAATATGACATGAATGAAAAATGGCAAAGAAAGAAGAGATGGAAACCCCTCTGCAAACACGGTTAGGGTTTAGCTCCTACAACCTGCAAGAACATGTTAGAGACCAAAATACTTGCAAAAACATGTTAAACAATAAACCTGCAAACAAACAATGGATTATACAAAACCAAATAAACAACACAAAACAACAAGTTATACCTTCTCTTGATGGAATGGGCCACCATGCCCTAGCTTGGAGAAGCACCTCTCTTGAAAGGGGGAGCTATGGCTCAATGAAAGGATGGAGGAGAGGCAGTGTGGGTGGCTTGAGAGACAAAGGGTCTCATGGCATCCACTCGGGCAACATAACAATATGCAAGGGAGAAGTGTTTTGAGAGTGACCCCCAACCCTCTATTTATAGCTTTTTTGGGGCTTTTTAGGGTTTTAAGCCCCTGGTTGGGGCTTTAGCCCCTTCCACCCTATCTTTAGCTCCTTTTGGGGTTTTTAGCTCCTTTGAGGGGTTTTAACCCCTTTTTGGAGGCTTTAGCCCACAGGAGAACTATTTAGGCTCTTTTTTAGGGTTTTTAAGCCCTTTTGCTCATTCTTAAGCCTTTTTGAGGGTGTGGGGGTCCAATGGGGTGAAATGAGGGTCATGCATGGGTGTCCTTGGGTAGTCCATGTAGAGCCGAGTGAGGGATTTTTCGGGTTAACAAGGGTGGTCCAAATGTGAGCATTATGCCTAGAAAAACCCCATGAAGGCACCAAATGCTCCACATGTGCAAAATGAAACCATCCAACAAAATGTGACAATGAATAAAAAAATATGCATCAAAGCACCATCACGTTGGCTCCAAAGCCAAAAATACTTCAAATGAAGGGGGACAATCTTCATACTAAATGAAGGGTGACAACATGGGATAATCCTCATGCTAAATGAAGGGTGACAACATCCATGGATGTGTGTGGGTTGGTAATGATAACACAACCAACGTGTCAAGGATTTGGGGGCCTATTGGTGGGATAGAGTTGTTTTCACTATCCCCACCAAGGTTCAAATACCCCAATGAGACATTGGACCATTGTGATAAGGCTAGAAGGGAAGGCATCCCGATTTCAGTTTGAGATCCAAATTCTATCTGTGGTCTCCATATGTCTTGTCCCTTGCCAAGTCAGAAGTTATTAGTATATCTGGTTTGCAAGCTATTGTGTATACCCTTGGGTTTATAGTGACAACTATCAAGTTTGAACCTAGGCCTAGCCTAGGTAATCCCGATGAAGTTACTGGTTCCCCATGGTAAAAGATGATAGCACAACCTATGTTATTGTAGAGAAATGTATGTGCATTTGATGCTACTAAAAGTATTGTTGAATAATTATTCATGAAATATATGAATGTGGTTATTAAGATATTGTATATTGATAACAACATCAAGTTGAAGTCTTGTTGTGAGGCTTTATAAGATTAATACTATTGTGTATTTTATGGGCATAAGGTCTGGGAGATGAATAAGAGTTTCGAGAATAAGAAAGTATGTCTTGATATTAAAATTGTGTTAAACAAATCCTTAAGAATGTGTTTAGAGATACTTGCACCAAAAGCATTATATTGTGTGGTTTGAGACTGATATGAGATTAAGTTCTCTAAGAGTTAATGTATTTGAATGCTAATACTCTCAATAGTGTTGAGAATTATCTAGTTGGCTATAATATTGTTTTCCTATTTGATAAATTCCACTATGTGAATTTGAGTGCAACACCATGCCACATTATTTGGTATCAGAGTCAGTGACAATGATAGGAGGATCGTAAAATAGTTTTAGATATGGAGATAAAGACACTTGGGAAAACATGAGATGCTAACGAGAATTTCTAGAAATAAAGAATATGTTGGTTGAAGAGGGAAGAAGCATATTACATTCTTCTAGTACAGATAAAGAAGTCTGAAAGAGAATGTGTTGCAGGTAAGTATAGATATTTTGCATGAATAAGAACATTGTTGAAGGTATGTCTATGACAAGTTGTGATGTTGAAGATAAGGGTAGTTATCTAGTTTACTTAATCAAGAAGAGATGTAACACTAGGAGAAAAAGACTCCATGTTGTGTAGTTTCGAGGAAGAGAGCTTGGCTACATTGTAGGCTTATATCTAGGTTGCAAAGAAATGCAGTTTCACTATCTCTATGGAGACATGGCTCAAGTTGGTAATTGAAACTCTAACAAGCACATGCAGTGGCACTTAATGATGATGAGATAGTGATGAAGAAAGAGAAACAACGATGGAAACAATACAAAAGAAGATGCATATGAAAGATGGTGTGCATTGTAGCATAATAAATGTGAGGAGATTGAATACTTGATTTCCATGACATTATAGAGTTTGAGTGTACGGAAATGAATAATCATGGAGAGTATATAGTTGATAGATAGTGACAAAGTTAATTCGGCAATTGAAGATTTGAATAATTTACCTCATAAGCATGATGGCATGCTTTTAAGCCAAGGAGTTTGGCACAATGACATCAAACCAAAAACCATCATACTCATTGAAGAATACACGCATAAAAAGTATCAAGCTCATGGTGTTGGGGAACCTCTAAACCTTGAACTATTGAACATAACAAAACAAAAGAAGGGAACAATATTCCAAGAATAAAGGTGGTGTCTAAAGACACCATTGAATCACTTAAGCACAGAGCATTATGATTAGAAAATCAAAATGCATGTTGAGCATGAAAGACATCTCAAAATGATATGTTAAACAACCCATATGGCCACCTTTTTATAGTCTCCAAATCTAACCAACTTCCTAGAAGTAAGGAGGATCTGGTTCACAAATAAGGGTCGTTGGTCCTAACCGTTTCCGTAGAATCCACAATGTCCCAAATTTTATTCACTTGTCCAACCGACTATTCAGTCGTTCCACCGACTTGATTGGTCGAACCTCTAGTCGACTACCTCACTAGTCACCTATCGTCTAATGACTGATTATCTCCAGAAGATCCAGAGGTCTGATGAACCATCGATACCTTAGGTTCCAACACATGAAGACATACTAAAAGCCTATGAATGTAGCCTAGGTGTGAATTTGTAAAGCGTGCAGGTTACAGAAGATAGCTTGCATCTTTGGAGCAATATTAATTAGTTATGGGAAAGCACATGGAAATGAATCCAATGATAACAACATATAAGATAAGGTTGGATAATTGTTGAATCTCTCATGAAGGCTTGAGTTTTGATGACAATAGATGGATGATATGAAGAACACGACAAGTGGAATTTGGAACATAGGCCATTTGGAGCAGTAACACCTAGTGGAAAGTCAAACACCACAAAAATTTGTGAAGGCACATGAAGAGGAAGGGCACGAGGAAAAAGTAATGATGTAATTGTTACCAACGGAAAAAGCATAATTACCAAAATAAGAGATATATGAAGCAATCTCGACCACGTGAAGACTCATAAAAAAAAATGTTACAAATAGGTGGACATAGAGATAAAGATAGTTGGTTAGCTATTTAAGGAACAAATATATGGTAGAGTGCCTAAGAGAGAAGATAGAATGTTGAGGTGTCTTTAGAAGTCATAGTTTTTATCATTACATTTGTGATATGTACAATTGATACAGTTAATAAGAGGAAAAGATCACCTCCTAAACTATTGCAAAATAATGCTCCTTGGAATATATGAAGTTCGTTATTAAGAATTTGAATATTGACAATTGTACCAATTCATAGTTTGGTTGTGAGAATCTAAGATTAAGACATGTTTATTTCATTAATATAAGATATGGGAGATGAGGAAGTATACTGATATATGCCTTGATACTAAAACTATTTTAAGTAGACTCCTAATACTATGTTCAAAAGATACTTACACTGAAAGTGTATATTATGGTTTAAAGACGTTCTATGAAAGTCTTATTCATTAGTGTATAAGCATGGCTATGAAAGCAAAAATAACGACCATCTTTCAAGTGATAACCCCTGCGTCTAAGTTAGCAAACAATGTAATTGTTATGTAGAATTTCTTTGTCCTCTCTCCATAGTGTCTATATGTGATGCTCTTTGTTTTTCTTAGTAGTCCCAACTTGCAACAAGGTTATTCAATATTGTAATCGCTTTCTATTCGAATTGTCAATCATTTTTCTAAAACATGTACTAAAGGATAATTTTAGATTTTTTCTCTCTGTAATTACTAATTAAACCCAGTTTATGGTCAAGGAGAAAAAAAAGCTGTTGTGTTTGAAAATCGTCGAAGACAACCCTTCGACATGTTTGAATTTAAAAATGTTCAAAGGCAAGAGTGAAGCCCTCAGGATTTGGCCAGAGACCTCCATTGAGGTAAGAAAACTAGTCCAATCTTCATAAATTGCAATAAACATTTAGGGGTTTCCACAATTTTTTTATCCTTTTAAGGCGAGAAGCAGGATGAATTATCGAGTTTTGAATTGTTTTAAGGTTCACTCAGCAAACATGCTTAATTTTTCAAAGACCGTTGTGTGGTTTCAGAGTAATTTGTATACATTATTTATCGTTAATATTAGTACGCTGTTGTTTTCGTTAATATGTCATGTAATGTGCTGAGCAATATACTCGTTAATATTAGTACGCTGTTGTTTTCGTTGATTCGATACCATTTCAATTTCGGAGTCTTGGAAACATTTTTGTTGTTTCAACTTTTGTTAATCATTTAGTTACTTGATAGTTGGACCTAGTCTACTTTGATGTAGGCCAGAGGTAATTTCTTGGTCTTAGATACTTAATTTTTATTTCTTTTCTATGGAATGGTTTCCGTTACTTTAAAAAATCTAAATGAACAAGGAGAAGCTAACAGGACTTTGGTTACTTTATTTTTCAAGCTTTCAATCTTGTCTTCTTGTGGTCATCATTTTTTTTCAAAGAAAACAGGTATCTGATGATAATAAAAAGGGCTGTGGTGAGCCGAGCAACCAAATATTACAATGGGCTCACTGTTTTTCAAAAATTTCTCTTTCAGACTAAGCTAACACAACAAAATCTCCTAAAAACTAAATAAAGTGATGATCACTATGACCTTCCTCCATGAAGTGATCTCCCTGATCCAGACCACGAGCAACCTGATAAGACGACTGCTGTATGGTAGCCACTGTTGTTTTCTGCACAGTTTCCTCCTCCATGCGTTTAGAGCCTGAAGTAACCAGAGGCTGTCCTGCAACTGACTGAGAACCATGTGCAAACCCAAGTATTATGTGATAATGCATTTCCATGTCCATAATCAATTTATTTATCTTTTCTCCCTGCTCCTTAACTGTAGCTTCCAGGACCTCCTGCTCTCTTTCTTGCTGATTCAAGTGCTGACTGAGGTAATTGATGGCTTCATGCATACCATCTAATTGACTGTTTATGCGCCTGAGAATGTGCCTTAGCTCTCTAATCTTGTCATCATCATAAGGACGGGAGTAAATGGAATACATTAAAACCCCAAACCACTGGCTGCGAGCTGAGATAGTGACGGGAAAAGCCACTACAGTGACAAAACAGCAAAAACTCCCCAACCCATATACACCAAGCCACCTTCCTTCGCAGACAAAAAAGTCCTCAATAGTCTCCAGGATTGAAAAGAATAGCCCTCCAACATAGCTCAGACCAGAAAAAGCTAACACGAGGGAAAGGACCTGACCTAGAGTGCTCACCCAAGAGAGATAGAGTGCACCAGGCCTGGACCAACAACTGTCAAACCTGTCATCAAAGTTCATCACACCAGGGAAAATGGCAATAAACACCTTCAAACAACCATTTTATATGCCACCTGTGCACCATATGCTGCACACGAGATCCATAAAGAAGCAAGTTTGGCTAATTACAGATCGAATGCTGAGGGAACTCAAGGCACATGGGGATGTTATGCTTCCCTCGCGCGGATTTAATCCAAAATGACATGCATGGTGGCGATCCATTTGGTGGCTACATGTCTCGCCCTTCATAAAATTTGATTTGCATGGATAAGTAGAGTTGCTTATTCTTAATGTTACTTGTACTCATAACAAATTCGGGATCCAGCGGCACTCAGTGGGGTCCCCATTTTTTACCAGGACCCCCTTGTCAAGGTAAACCACTGCATTAGCCTGATGATCAGCCGCAGAATTGTTGGTCCTTTTGACATGATAAACACTATCATGTACCATTCCACTAAGATTCCAATTAATTCGATCAAAGAGTCTGCTCTGAAGAGTCCTTCCCCTGTATATGCATTCCAGATCTTCTTGAACACTAATAGTGAATCACCAAAGATCATCATCTTATCAATTCGATGAGATTTTAATATCTCTGTTCCTATGTACAGAGCATAGGCCTCAGCCTGATTGTTAGTGGAGATACCAATCCCCAGCAATAAGTTAATTCTGTATTTCCATCAGGGTTTATGAGAATATCCCCTGCACCTGCCGCCCCTTTCTTGTTGTGGTCATCTTCACCTGAATGATTTGTTTCAATAAGGAATGAGGTAAGGTGCAAGTTCTAAGTGATTTTGTCGGAATAATTAATCTTTAGATATGACACTCAAGTTAAAGGAAATTCATCCTATGAGATTGTGCATTTCTCATAGTAACTACCAAAAAAATTACAAGAAAAGTAAACTGGAACATAAAGAAAGACAAATTTACAAATGTTAACAATTTGATAATGTCTGCTGTTTGGAACTATGTAATAGTTAGAAGTTGGAACGTAAAAACCTATATTGCGGAGAGCTTTAATCCTCTTTGGTGAGAAGATTCTAGCATGCAATCTTGTCAAATACAATTATGCTTTTATTCATTTAAATACAGGGACTCCAAACATCAGTGTTCATTATGTGATGTGCTTGCAGACTAAGTTTATTTTGCTCCAGAGGAGTATTTAATTAGCTTGGGTCCATTAGGATGTATACATTGCTTTTAATAATAACCATCAAGTTAAATAGCATGAAAATAATATTTAACAGGTTTCCCTTTTATTCACATAATTGCAGAGATCCCAAACAACTGTGTTCGTTATGTGATGTGCTTGCACTCTAGTTTATTGCGCTGCACAGGAGCATTTAATATTAGAATGCATACCTGTTTCTGGTAGTGAAAATTAAGCTAAATAACATGAAAATAATAGTTAACAGGTTGCACACATATTGGAAAAAATGTCTTTACTGAGATTATTTTAATCATTTATGGAAGCCTTATCTCACATCATAAAATAGAAACTTGGTAGGGGAGCAAAAACTTGAAGCATCAAGTTCTTCAGCAATGTATATAATGAAACTGAAATGACGGTAAATTCTTGAATCTTAATTTATAGTACAATCTTCAAACTCAATTTCCACCAGTAGGAAAGAGTAAAAATATTCTTCAGCAGGGTATTCCATTAGTATCACATCTGCAAGATGCCCAGAATTCCTCCAATTCCTTTGCAACTGTTCCCTCACGACCCAAAATGATGTTGCTGTGATTTGCATTCTCCACTAAGGTCAGCTTTGCTTGACAAACCTTGCGCTTAATTGCTAAGCTGCACATTGCAGGAACCACTCCATCTTGTTTTCCATGCATAATCATGACTTTGCACTTTGATTCCTTAACTATTTCCAAGTACTTGTCCATTTCTCCAGCTGCCCCACATATCACATTGTGGAAGTTGTGCCAGGCTGAGTAGTGGGTATGCCTAGTTAAGTCTTCGAAGAGGAAATTTGGTTTTCTGAAATGAAACATGGAAGGGGGTAAGAAAATTGAAGATATTACTCCAAGATATGGATCCAAACTAATGGTTAGATCTATCAAAGGTCATGCAGTAGCAACTTTCAATATTTTGCAGGAATAAACTACAAAAACCTTGAACAGAAAATACTTCAATAATGAAAAAGCTCCATATTAAATTGCTTAATTTTAATGGTCATTCAGTATCCACTATTAACAAAAAGCTTAAGTTGGACAGAATTTTCCCATATATAAAATGAATAAAGAACCTCTTGCTGAAATATCAAGTTACAAATATAATTGCTAAAATTTGGAATGTTGAAATGAGTTCATCTTTGATAATTTCTCTTTTCTGAAAAGTTTTTTTATTTCTTGCTAGCCAGATTGCCCATATTACTGTACAAGGCAATGATTTGTGACTTCTAACTGACCTATGCTTATGCCATTTTCCCCAACATTTATGCAAAGTACTCCCTTCCCACTTGCCCTTTCCATCAGCTAGTTTTGCAGCCTGCAGCCTTCTCCCATATTTCTTTTGTAAATGGGCAATCCACAAGCAAATGATTCATAGATTCATCCTCCCTTTAACATAAGATACACCATCCTGGATTGCCATGCCCTCCTTTTGCAGTTATCCCATGTTAAGACCTTGTTGGACAAGGCTTGCCATAAAAACTCTTTGTTTTCAATGGACATGTGAGCTTCCAAACTGTTTTCCACCACCATAGATTCTCCTCTTCCTCACTTTCCTTCATAACTGACTCATAGCCTAATTTAGCAGTGCATAGCCTTGATGCTTTAATTTTGGAGTCTGGGCCATATCAATTCATTTGCCTCTGTATTCAATCTAATAGCACTATTCTTGAGGTTATGGATATATTGTTTCCACTCCTTTGCTTGCTTCCCTTGTAATCCCAAATATTCTTTTGACTTCCAACCCTGATTCCACACTGAAGTTGTTTCTGAATTTTCTGCCTCTCCTAAATAGAATATTTCTGTATTTGCCAAAGCAGATTTCAATTCTTTGGATAGCCTGTAGAGACAGCCTGTAGCTCCCCAGCCAAGGGTATTCTCCTATTCTAACCCTATACCCGTTGCCAATTCTCTAAGCATACCCTTTGTAATGTAAGCTAATGAATGCCAACATACCGGAATCTCCTCTAGAATTGATTTGATTAAAATTAATCTCTCACCTCTAGATAGCCACCTATGGCACCAATTGGTTACTTTTCCTTCTATTCTTTCAAACATCTATTTCCAATCTTTTACTCTATCATCATTTTTTAAATTTAAAACCAATATATTTCACATCTTTCAAAGCTTTTGTTATACACCTAAATAAAGATATATAAAGAATATAGTAAAAATGAAAAGGCAAATAAAAATGAAAAAAAAAAAGAATAATAAAATTAATATTAAAAAGAAAAATATAAAGACAACCATTCTTTGAAAAAGCACAAAGCACTCTTTGAATGTTTTTATAATGAATCAATGCAATGTAAAGCCATCATCATTCATGTTCATTATTATTTTATCAATTTATTCATTCAGATTCTTTATTTGTATTTTTTAAGTTAATATCCAAGCAAATCGAGAGGCGTTATCGCCTACATTGACGTCAAAGTGTGTTTTGGTCCAAGTTTGACCATACTATATAAACATCAGCTATTATTGTATGAATCACCATAACACTAGCCAATCTCCACTATACATTCTTGTTTTCATACAGCACTGGAGCACTTGCAGTGCAATTGCCTCATCGTCTGTATAGTCAACCACTAAGTAATAGGACACGTCCACTAGGGCCCTTGTGTCTGTGTCCCACATGCTGGACATGTGACACACTAGGGCATGTGTTTGACACATGTTTTGGACATGTCTTAAAACAAGACGTATCCAAAACACGTGCCCTAGACGTGTCCCCATTCTAGGACATGTCTCCCCCATGAAAGTGACCCGCAACTCCTTTTAACCTAGATTTTGACTTTCATTTGTCACTTTTGCAAGCATATGTTGAGCTCTTACACATGTTTCATTTGTAGGTGAAGGGTACTAGCAGGTTTAGAAGGGATTTCAAGGCGGATTCAGCTACCAAATTTGCAAGTTTTCCAAAAACAATGATTTTATTCACTCATTCCCAAGAAATCATGGCTCAATCATCAAGGGCAAGTGATAAAGGGAAAAGGATAGGGAAAAATGTCCCTACTGGTGTCTCCCCTTCGGTTCCAACTTCAAGTTTATATGTCTCTAATGTTGCTAGTGTTCCATTTTCTGCTAGTGGAGTGGTTAATGCAGCAAATAACCCCGATTTTGCAAGATAGTAGGCCCAAGAGAAGAAATATCCATTGTGGAAGTATGAAACAAGGAAACAAGGGCTTGGGGCAAAGCTGGTTGGGGGAGGGAATGTGCTTTGGACTTGTAATTTTTGCAAGAATGTGTTCAAGAGCACATACTACTAGGTTAAGGGCCATTTGCCGGGCCTTCCTTATGGGCTTGGAGCATGTAAAGTAGTGACTCTTACCCAACAACGGGAGTTGGAAAGAGAAGATGCAGTTGCCTTGGGGAAGGTGGCAACAACAAGTAGGAAGGAAAAAAATGAGGATCCTATTCCATTCTTGAGGAAACCATCTAGCACTAGCAAATATGGGAGTGGGGTTGAAATTTGACCAACAAGAAAGAGGCCAACTCCAAGTGGTCCAATGGACAAGATTTTCCAAAAAGAGAAGCGAGAGGAGATGGATCCTACCATTGGGTTCTTTTTCTTTATCAACTTCATTTCATTTAATGTTGTGTTGTCCGTCGAATGCACACCATCAGTAGAAATCTTTTGGACCGTTGTTTCCCAAGCGGGAAAGGCGTGGCCTTGGGGGCAAACAAAGAGCCAGGTGTTGTCACCTAATCCCAGCTCCTCCATTTAGGCTAACTCCTAACGAAGCCAAGGGGGGCGGTCCCTATTAGAAGAAACTCTATGGTTTTTAGTCTACGAAAGAAAAGACTAAAACTAGGAGTTGATATGAAATGGATAGAATTAATGATTACCAATTACCGCAAACAAGATTTATCCTTAGCAACGCTTTAACTCAAATTAGATACAAAATATTCAATGACACATTGCAAGATTCAATTATGCAAAAAGAACAGAATAGATCAGTGCCAAAATGAAAAGAGTGCTTGCAAATGTGGGTTGCTAGTGTAGTCTCAGTGAAGGTATTGCAGTGTCTCAGTTGGTAAATTTTAGATTATTAAATGAGTAGTTAATGGCGTGGGTTAATTGCGGGTTTGGCCCAACAAGTCAAGTCCCTTCGAACTGAGTGCTAAAGCGGTAATACCAAGTGTCCAACAGGGCGAGGATGGACCTGCTTGGAGTAACCCCCTGACTCTATAGTGATTACCTTTTCCAACCTCCCGAGTTCTCGAGAAAATGACTTGTGTGGATTTTCCTATTAAATCTAGTAACTTGTATCCCTTTCTGATATAGCCAACTGATCAGACAAGCTGCAGTGGTGTAGAGCATACGGGGAAGGAGTCTTGGTTTATTTTATTAGAGGCGCAACAATAAGTTGCAAATTTTATTAGCAAACCACGCTCTCCGACAGAGAGTGCTTTTGATCCACCTTATGGTGAAATTCAAGAGTCTTATCTAATCTATTATGCTAGTGCAATGTAGAATGCTCTCCGATAGAGAGTGCTCTTGACTTGTCTTATGACAAGTTCAAGAGTCTTTCGGTTCTTTTTATGCACTAAGTCAGGAGACGAGAGAAATAAAATACTACTAATGCAAGAAATATGTTGGCCAAACTTATGTGTCACTTTTCTGATCGGCAAAGCCTTTGGGTGGAGGTGAAAGCATAATTCGTGGCGACGAAGAATGGTTTTATCTCTAAGTTACTTTTGCAAAAAAGTAAAACATTGATTTAAACAGAGAATGTGAAATAAGTATACACCTTGCACTAGAAAGTGAGTGTGTGAAGTGGTGGGGTTAGAAAAAACAATCTCACGAAAAATGACACAAGACGCAAATCCCCCCAGGGGGGATGGGATGTGGGTGTTGGTTACCCCACTGCTCTCGTTTAATTCTTTTACAATTTTTATGACGAAGATGGAGTGCTTCTTAGTCCAATAAATTTTGATCTAAGAGCTTACAATGGTACATCAAGAAACTATATCAAAGTGGGTGTCCACTGGCTTGTTTTAAGGCCTCATCGATGTTCTTGGTCACTCCAAAACTTCACTTTTATGCGCAGCCCTGCTGAAAACCAGCAAGCTAACAATGCTATAAAATGATGGGAAAGACAACGCAAAAATAAAAAAAAAATTGAAAAAATTTTGTACTTAGGAAAATTTTGAATTTTTCTTTGCATGTAAGTACAAATTTCTAGCTTTAGACCTAATCGAATGATGAAGTTCTTCTGAAAATAAATTAGATCTAAATTCTTAAAGAATACTAGATCAAATACTAAGCAAGAAAGAGCAAATCTATTTCTTAAGCATAATTAACAAGTAACCGGAAGAAGGAGAAATTTTGAGTTTGAAAGAGGAAGAAGAGAAAGCTTTGCTCAAGCTTGAATCCTTCTGAGATCCGAAGGCATGTCATTCATGGGCATAAGAACATGTAGACTCCTCAAGGTCTAAAGAAGAGGGAGATGCAACTGAGCTCTTCCCCTTACTCCAATGTCGTAACCTGCAAAATACCTGTTCACACTTGCACAAAAAGGATCAAATCTAGTATATTTAACAAATGGAAACCAAAAAGAGCATGAATATAGCTTAATAAAAATGCTACTCTCGAATCTCAATAAGCCAAAATATTAGTAAATAAATTGAAACGTCAAATATTTACCCCATGTGTTTAATAACAATCCTCCAAGCTAGATTGATTACCAATTTACTCCAAGCATAAACAAACTAAAACAATATTACCTCAATGAGCATACACCATTCACCATGAACATCAACACCAATGGACCTCCAAAGTCTCAATATTATTCAAATAAACAACAATAGTACATGAGCAGAGGTTCCTTGCTTCCGTCCAGAATGAGGAAGAAGGCCTCGTATTTATACAAAAACCAAGCCCCGGGGGGGAATTAATGAACTAAAGATCAAGCTCAGTGTGAAGCTAAGTTGAAGAAGAGTCTCACTGAGTTGAACTGAGCTAATCAGAAGTGGAACTGAAGAGGTAGATGCCACCTCTCCTACCAACTGAAGCCCTAAGGGCCACATCACCAAAAACCTTACCAAACTCCACACACGCGCATCCTCTCCTCACGCAAATGTACGACAGCTTGGCGTTAATGATTCAATCCATGCAATCTCATTCTTCATGCTTCACATCACATTCTCTTATAACTTAATTCCAAATTTAATTTTAAACCAAAGTTGTAAGATGTCCTCATGTGGAAGAGGGTCGCACACCCATATGGCCCACATGCCATGCCTTTTCCAATGATTTTTTAAATCATTTTTTTGTCTTTTTTGATCTTTGACTTTATTTTTTTACCTTGTCACTTTTTAGCATTTAAATGCCAAAATGACTAAAATGGTTCCTAGAGGCGACATAATCGCCCAGAACCTAGAGAAAGTGGGCACTAGGGTAAATATGTTGCTCCGGGCTTGAAAATGAGCCCAACCATGTTGAAAACGGACTCTGGATCACACTTTTTTTATATTTTGAAATTTTCTATTTAAACCATTAAAAAATGGCTTAAAAAACGGAAAAATTTATTTTTCTCCGAATCCAATGAGACTTTAGGGGGACCTAGTACATGTTCATACGACTCAATCAGAATGCCTAACATGTTGAAAAACACTGACACGAAGGCTCTAATAACTTCCTAAGGCCGAAACACCAAGACAACTACCCCAACTTTGGAGGTGTGAGTGAAAAACTCGGAAATTATTAGTCGTTTGTTCAACAACAAATAATAACCAAGGGGAAAAACACTCTGGGCTAGTCGGCTTGATGCTCAAGTCCGGGAAGCTGAGCCTTTTATAAAAAATTAAATGCTAGGACAATTTTTACAATTTCCCCAAGCGGGTATGAACATGTATTTACAAAAAATAAAAAGGCTAGCCAAAAACTAGCTAACTCTGGAGCACACTGAACTTCTGAACTTTGGAAATGAGCATTCATCATGCTCAATAACTGGTGGCTCAATAGGAAGTTCAACTATTGTACAAAATAGTTGGTAACATTTTGCATAGTCACCATTGTTTCTTGAGTTGTGTTGAGGTCTAGTTGAATGATCTCCAATTGGTTATGTGCCTCCTATTTCAGAGAAGCTTAGAACCACATTGTTAGTTAAGGCAAATAAGGAGGTGGAAATTTTTTTAGAGCCCATTAAATCATCGTGGTCCTCATTTGGTGTCAGTGTTATTTATGATGGATGGACAGATGTAACACGTCATCCACTCATAAATTTCATGGTGTCTTCCCTAAATGGACCAACGCTCTTGAAAGTGGTTAATGCTCTTGGGAAATACAAGGATGTGCAATATGTGGGTGAGTTGTTCATCAAATTCATTGAAGCTAATGCACTTGGGTGAGTTGATTCTTGTGTACAGATTATCATAGATAATGCACTTGTTTGCAAGGTTGTTGGCATGATTGTGGAAACTAAATATCCACAGGTATTTTGGACGCCTTGGATTGTTCATTCTTTGAATTTAGCACTCGAACCTATTGCTTCATATGTGATATGGATTGGAAATCTTATTGATGATGCATGCCATATCCACAATTTTGTACAAAACCACACCAATACCCTCACAATCTACAAAGAGTACACAAATCTATCATTGTTGAAGATTGTGGATACTTGGTTTGCTTCCTCATTTATCATGCTTAAGAGGTTGAGGGAGGCCAAAACTACTCTTGAGTCCATGGTTATTTCATAGTTTTGGTCTTTTTGGAGAAAGACAGAATAAATTGCTTCAAAAAAGGTCAAGGACACAGTGTTAGATGATGGTTGGTGAGAGAGGGTAGATCTTACTATTAAGATCATGGACCAATCATTTCTTTGTTGCAGTTTGCAAACACGGACTGGTCCATCTTAAGGGATGTTTATGAGGGGTGGGATTCCATGATTTTGTCCGTGGAGACCATTATTGTACAAAATGAGTGCCTTGAGTATGGGACATCAACATACAACTTATTCACCACCATACATGATATTCTTATCACTAGGTGGAATAAGAATTGTACACCTTTGCATTGCTTGGACCACTCATTGAACCCTAGGTTCTACTGTCATGAGTGGCTCATTGGTGGGCCCTCACATAGATTCCCTCCTCACATGGATGGAGAGATTTAACAGGGGAGGAAGGCATCATTTAGTCAGATATATTTGGATAGAGCACCCCTTTATGAGGTGGAAGAGGGATTCATAGATTTTTCCACTGGTAGTGGGATATTTGTAGGCTATGATATGCTTGGAGATAGGGGGGTTAAGAAGCCCTATGCTTGGTGGGGAACTCATGAGGAAACATGCCCTATTCTACAACAGTTAGCCTTGAGGGTCCTCTCTCAGGTTACTTCATCCTCTAGTTGCGAGAGGAATTTGAGCACATATGGGAACTTGTACAATTTGAAAATGAGTAGGCTTGCGCAGTCCAGGGAAGAGACAATTGTGTATTTGCACACCAACCTTCGTCTTATTTATAGGAAGAGGAAGTAGTGGATGAAGGGAAAGACAAAGATTTGGGATGTGTTCTTGATGATAGGGGTTTGGACAATAGTGTTGAGTTGGCATTAGCCAACATGGATCTTAATGATCCAGTGCTAGAGCCGATTACTTTTGATTATGGTGATTCTCTTGAGGGGTCATGCTCCACACCAACAAATGCAAATCCTGGATTGGGTATAAAGGAGGAGGAGGACGACGATGGAGGAGAGAGCAGTGGTGCTGGTGTTGATTTTGTTGATTCCGACATGGAGGGCTATTGATAGATGAAATTTTTACATCTACCCTATTTTGTATTTACCAGTGGCATTCCCACCTCTATGTCATACATTTTGATTTTGATGACTTAATGAGAAATATCCATTGGCAATTTATGGTCCTCACTTCTAATTTTATGAGTCTATGACATATGCATTGTGATTTGTGAATTTGTAATGTGTTTTGAATATTTGTGAATGTTCTAGTTTTTAAAAATTATGGATCTATATGTCTCCATTTTTATTTTTGTAATTGTTTTAATATATATATATATATATATATGTGTGTGTGTGTGTGTCCCCTGTGTCTTGTTTCTGGGGTTGCCATGTCTTGTGTTTAACACTTGTGTCCATGTGTCCTCTGTGTCCCATGTCTTCGTGTCAGGTGACTTAGGTCAACCACTAATTTAGAAAAAATTGTTTCCATTCAGTCATCACTCCATCCATCGTACAACAATCGACATATGGATTACAATAGTTGTTGTACAAATCACATCAACCATCAATTTACAATACATATGAATTACGGTTCGTACAATGTCATACAATCAAATTTGTACAACCAATACAGGAAATTAATCAATTCCGTAAGAATTCCATACAACTGGAGTTAATCATCTATACTATCCAAACTCAGGGATATTCAACAGTCGTATAATAGTTAAAAATCAACCAAAGTATATCAAAAGAGCACTCTTCTTGTAATTAGTAAGATAAGATAAGATAAGATAATTTTATTTATGTCCACTAATGACCACAAAGTAGGTCAACGGGACTGTCGGTTACAATGATGCTCGTGCATGTGGGAGGACCAAACGATCTCCCTTAAAAGGAAATATAATACAAGAAGTAAGATAGAAAAGAAGTAAAAGTGTACAAAGTGAGTTGGGCTGAAGCATGGGAGAGTTCTTGCCCTAGTCTCAACACCATAACCCTGCACAAGATTCGAAATCCAAAATGACCGAGGAAGGTCTAGTTCTCCTAACATCCGAGGCTGAAGGAGGAAAACTGGGGGAAGTGCAAAAGTGTCTACTGGCCTGAAGAGGAGCTAGTGGACGCGGGGCGCCCTCTGGAGTGATGTCGGTGAGGTCTGGAGGGCCTTGTGCGCCTCTCGGAGGAAGGTCTGGTACGAAGCTGTCGCTGAGATCTCGTGGGTCGAGAGCCATCAATCTTTACTGATCAGGGAATTGGATCGGTATCTAGTTCGGTAGATCTTTTGGTGCCCCTGGAAGAGGGTAGTATGCTGAAGAACGTCATGATCCTTTGTGTGGTATCTGGTCTGGTGGGGGGCAGGAGAACCTACGCTCGGAGCCTGAGAGCCTCCTGAATATAAAGTGCTAAACATCTCTAGTCGATGTATCTGCAGAAGGCGGCTAGAGTTTGAGGCCCCCTAAATAAGCAGTGGAAGCATCCTCAGATATCATAGTATATAGGACATCTGAAGATGAAGTGTGACTCAATTTCCACTTCCTATAGATGACATAGCTGGCAGATCCTATCTGATCTATCAATTTGGTGGTTGGTCTCTACCTGGAGTCTATGGGATCTTACTTTGAGCTGGCTGAGAGGGATCCGAAGGGCATGCATCCAATGGAGAAACGTGTAATGTTCCCGGACAATGAGCCCATCTCTGATCTCCAAAAAGTGTTCAGCATAAAAGGCCATCTTTGGGCATAATCCTCCCGAAGGATTGACCCTAGTAACCTGGACGTACTGCTTGTAAACATCCTCTCTGATGATCTTGTTCAACTCCTGTCGGGTAGGAAGAAGGTGACCAGGGGAATCCAGGGAGTACCAAAACAGGGGAGACGATCTAACTGGATCCCCACTGATGTAAGAAGACTCGAAACTCCAGTGAGCCAACATTTGGTTCTGCCTGAATGGGTAGCGCAAAAAATGGTCTTAGCAGAGCAGTAGGCTAGATAAGGGTACCTGTCCCGACCTTTTGACGAATCGGCTAACCAGATCCGATGGAAGAAGGAAACCAATCTGAAGACCGTCTCAAGATGGAAGGGCTGGGCCCTAAAATCAGCGAGGATGATGTCCTGCAGAATTGTCAGCTTGCATCTGATGATACGTAGAAGGAGAAGGATCTGGACTCTCTTAGCAGAGGCCCAATCCGACTCGAGTAGAGATGGTCCCCAAATTTCTGATCCATATAAAACAGTGGGACAAATCAAGGTATCTATCAAGTTCATCTTGGATGAGATATCCTGGGAGTGGTGGCGAAAACACTGTCTCTCAAGAAGGGCTAGGGACCCGTATCCCTTGTTGATTTGAGGCTAGAGAGTTCGTCGTAGGCTGAAGCAGGGACCAGAAAACTGCACTCCCAGGTAAGTGTAAGTACTGGTGATCTCGATTTCCTCCCCCTTGAATAGGAAGCGGAAGTTTGAGGTTTTCTTTAACCCACTGAAGATCATAACCTTTGTTTTGCTCAAGTTCACTGTCAGCTTTCGGAGGTCGCAAAACAGTGCTAAGGCATCAAGTTGTCTCTGCAGACCTTCTGGGTAGGAAGATAAGAGTACTACATCGTTAGCGAAAAGTAGGATAGAGATCAAGACATGGTGGAGTAGGAACCCATCTGCTTCCTGGATATGCTCGTGGAGAAAGGCCTCCAACTCATCAATGTAGATTTCGAACAGGGTGGGAGAAAGAGGGAAACCTTGTTTCACCCCAATGGTGCTACGGATGAACTCAGATAAACCTCGAGCTGTGCGAAGGCGGACACAAACGGACTCATAGAGGCGCATAATAGTTGTCAGCAGGATCGTCGAGATACCGATGTCTCTTAGCCGCTGCAATAGATATTCTCTCGGAACTGAGTCAAAGGCTTTTCGGAAGTCTACAAAGCAGCGGTAGACTTTCGAGGAATGATGGCGTGCCTCCTCAATCATGACCCGAAGAGTAAAAATGTGGTCGATAGTCTGATGTGTTGGTTTGAACCCTGCCTGACCTCGGGCTCTAAGATTTCTCTGCTCAAGATCGCTGGAAAGCTTCATATGGAGAACAGTGGCATATAAATTTGAGAACGTGTGGCCTACCCTGACCGTTCTGTAGTTGTTGGGATCAAAAGTGGAACCTGACTTGTGAATCGGATAAATGATATGATGAAACCAAACTGGAGGAAACCCTTCATGCACCACGTGGTTAAAGAGATCAACCAAGTAGCTAACCAGAACCCGGAGACCATGCTTGAAGAACTTTGCTTGGTGGCCTTCCTCGTCTGCTGATTTACTGCTGCTCATCGCTCGGATAGCCTCTGCGACATCGCTATTAATGAAGAGGTGGCAGGAGGAAGGAGGGGAATCAACACGAATGTTGGCCTAGTCGGGAATGTCATAAAGATTGGAGGTGTGGGAAAACATGGAAGCAGGTTCGAGGTCGGATGGGAGAGGGGAGTGCCGAGAGAGGATGGAACGCCAGAAATGCTTGGGGGAATGGGCAAGTAGAGCTGAGAGTTCCCGTCTTCTCTGAGAGACAAAATGTTGTTTCTTGCGACAAAGGAGACGACGGTAAGACCTTTTAATGTCGGGATAAGTAGAACAGGAGTGGAGGAAGGCATAACAGAGTTCTTGGTGGAGGTTTTTGCAATCTTTGTCGTACCACTTGTTCATGGGACAAGAGCCAGGTTTAGGGGTGGTAAAAAAATGATGGTCTAAAACAAGAATTAGCACAAAGTCTCAAGCACAAAATTTTACAGACATTAGGGTGGAAATGCAATAAGGCATGGATAAGATGAAACAAGATCTAGATTCAACCGTTGATAGACTAGAGAGACTCATTAGGGACAACGAATCATTGGGAAACACAAATTTGAAAAATACAACTCGCCCACAACCAATTTCCTCAAGCACAACTAACTCGAGCTCTCCAAGTTTACCTGATCCTCAACCGAGCATGTCTCCCAATGGTTTTCAAATCATCAATCAACCTCCACCTTACCTAGCTCAACCAATCTACAAATATCTGATAAGGGTAAAATTAGAGTTGCCGAGATTTGATGCGGATGAAAAACAATGTGTGGCTTGGATTAACAGGGCCAAGGACTATTTTGACATACATAATGTTCAATTTGACAATAAAAAATCAAATACACTGCCATGCAGCTCAAAGGAAATGCCTATAATTGGTAGATGTGTTGGAAATCTATAACTAAGGTGTGCTCCTATAACTAGGATAGATTCAAAAATGATTTCTTTATGAGGTTTCAACATGTAACTAAGGATTGTTTTGCAAAAATCACCATAATACAACAAAAGGGCAATGTAGATGAATACACACATGAATGGGAGTTACCTCAAAAAATATCACTCTTCCATGATCAAAGATAAGTGGACCCAATTTGAATGTGTGGACACAAATGTGTTGTGTGTACCCAACTATGACTTGTGGACCTAGTGCTATGATTGACAACTCTTCAAGGAATTACACCCATTGTCACCTTGATGTAACCCCCTTCCTCTTTAGACCCCACTCTTTGGGCCATTACAGGCTACCCGAATGAGGTAAGGATAGTCCAGTAATAACACAACAAAAGACAATTCTATCCCTACGAAACCTTCCCATCATTAGTAGACCAGTGCCTAATGGAGTTAATGAAAGATAAGTACAATGAACCCTTAGACTTGGAAGGTTAGGAGCAATAACAAAGATGTAATTTACTGTTGCAATTTTCTACAGTATAAACCGGCAATAGAAAACAAGAGATATCTACTAGTAACCAAACCAACCGTCGAAATTGCGTGAAATTGACCTCCCAACAACCAGCAAGGAGGGGAGCACCTATTCCCCTAAGATGCACTTGTTTTGGTGGATGACATATATGGTTTGGCACATATTTATGCTGCAGTTCTGCAACTTACCGCATTCAAATCAAATCAGCAAATTCCTTAGTCTCAAATCCCCCCAGGGTTCTCCTGAGTGATCTAGATTTTGACCCAAACTTCCTCAAACCCCTAGGGTTTTCCTTTTCCTTCAAGATGGACCTGCAATAACTCAATAGCTAGATCTGAAACAACTCCTTAGGACTGTTGTCACCTAACCCTAGGATGACGACACCTCCTTTAGGGCACGTTTAGCACATAAAATTTGTCCTTTTGCAATATTTTCAACTTTTTTGTATTTTTTATGTTTTTTATTTATATTTAAAATTTATTGCTGCAATTGAATACTTCAAAAAATCACAATTAAAATAATCTATGACACAATAAATATTTTTGGAATATTTGCAAAAATATAATTTTTACGGTTTTTCACAATATACATTTTTTTGTATTTTTAACAATATATAGAACAAAAATACGATAAAAAGATTCCAAATGAAGATGATGGAAATAAAGACTGAAGTCTTTTCCCTTCAAGGCCACTAAAGAATCATGGTTATCGTTCCTCTCTAGAATTGACAATCTTATTATGATGAATTAGGGCAAAACCAAGAAACCCTAGGTTGTGTTGGTCTTGAACTAATTAGGGAAAAAGAGGTGCCAATGGACTAACAAGAGAGACCCTCCAGAGAGGGATGTCTCACTTTCAAGGCAGAGCATTTATGCATAAAAAACCCTAATTGACTCTTCCTTGTTAGTTTTGGTAGCTCAAAGGTAATTTGGCACCACATGCCTAGGTGCAGGGGTCTGAGCACATGGGGGTCTCATTGATGACATAAAGTGACTTTATAAAAGTGTTTATAAAGTACTTTATGATGTGACTTTATCATATTAAAGTGAGTTGCACCTTATAAAGTGGCTTTATGATATCAAGTGCACTTTTTTAATTAATTTAGGGTAATGTGACTTTTTGAAAAGTAATGTGATTTTTGTGTAGTTCCCTTAAGTGATTTAAGTGAACTTAAAGTTAAGCCTCATTCGTCAATCCTATGAGCAAAGTTCTAATTTCAGCCGTAGAAGTCGAAAAGACAAAGGAGTTACCATAATGTGAAAGTTAAAAGGACATGAGACTCATTTGAATGGAATGATTTTTCAAGAGAGCATTGGAGCACGAATTCCAAGGAGGTGTTGGGGGCTCGAGTTTTAAGAGGAAGAGCAGAGCGAGTGGAAGGTGAAGAGTTGAGGCTAAGCTAGGGTGCATTTTCCCAAGGTGTGGGGCTCGAATCCCTAGGAGGCAACTTCAGATTTGTGAGCAGTAGTGTGGGCACAATTCCCTAGGTGCCTAGCATGCAATTCCAGGCAATTTTGCAGCAGAAAAGAGGATTGTCCATATAGTAGCAAATGAAGACCCTATAGTTGAGAAAGAAGTGGTCTATACAGATTAAGTTTCCACTGAATTCGAGGCAACTTCAGGCACATAATTCAAGGTGATTTTTTTGTCGTGTTTTAATGCTTCTTTTTTGCACAGTTTTCAAGACATTTTACTACTGTTGTTGAGGCCATACTGTATAGGCCTGTCAGTAGAAAATGTGTTTAGTTTTCTAAGCTGAAGAGGGGTCAATTTAGTGGGTTTTTTGCACTATTTCCTAGAAGAAGTATGCATAGTAACAACACATTGTATTGTGTCTTTTGATGTGAAAGAACTACTGTTGTATACTCAATATCCTTCTTATTATGCTCAATAAACTCTCTTGTGACTAGTTTTTTCCCTAGTGGTTTTTTTCAGGGTCTGTTTGACCAAAATACTTGTCTGAGATTTATTACTGTCTGTTGTCTACATTATTTTTCTGTTGCTAAATGAGTTCTTAATGTTGTATATTAACTTACAGTAGCTTAAATTTTTACCAGAGATGTGCGGCTATTTTTTATACCTATAGAAGCTTAATATTATAGTGCATTAAGTGTTTGACGAAAGTTTGCAATGGTTGTGTGCAAACAAAGGTCTGATTTTTACATGGTATCAGAGCCAGTTTTCTGAGTTGGACAGTGGGCTGTTTTGGGCAGTTTCTTGCAAGTGAGTTGTTGGTTGGTGTTGTTGAGTAGTGGTCTTTGACACAATGGGAAGCAAGTGATTTGTTGATATTGTTGTTGGTTAGTCTGTGAGTATGTCTTTAACGCTTGCCTTGCAATATGAGGACAGACTTGTGGGTGTTGAGAATTTAATTCCATGGAAAGAGAGGGTCACCTTTTTGTTGGAGGAACTTAGGCTATGGGGGGGTAACCAAGTATGTAGTCACAATTCCCATTGATCCTATTCTTTTGGATGAATATCAGAGGAAGAATGTGAAGGCAAGGCACATTTTTCTTGATGCAATGAAAGACCACATCATGCCTCATGTGACCGACAAGAAAAATGCCTACGAGATGTGGACTGCCCTAATAAAGTTGTTTCAGGATGGCAATCATGGAATCTTTCTCATGGACATATGTGAGAATCTTTCTCATGGACAATAAACCCTTCTAGTTGTTCAATGTAAACTTCTTCCTCGATAATTCCATTGAGGAAGGCGGTCTTTACATCCATCTGATGCAACTTCCATCCCATAGTTGAAGCAATAGCAATGATGGTTCTGATGGAAGAATATCAAGCCACAGGAGCAAATGTTTCATCATAGTCAATTCCCTCTTTCTGAGAGAATCCGCTAGCAACAAATTTGGCCTTGTGTTTTTCCACGCTACCATCTGCTCCGTATTTAATCTCGAAAATCCATTTGGAGGTCACTATTGACTTCCCCTCAGGTCTCAATACAACCTCCCATACGTCATTCTTCATGATAGATTGGATTTCCTCTGTCATGGCATCCTTCCAAACTTGGTGTCTGGATGCTTCTTCGTACATGGTAGGTTTTGAGTTAATGATGTGACTCATCAATGCTACATAACTCGAGAACCTCTGAGGTCTTTTGCTTCTCGATGGATTCTATGTGGAGCTTCGTGCCCCTCAACATCCTGCAATATCTGTAGTGCCCAACTAGGTCTTTTCTGGCTCACTGCCATATCAGTGGCAGCATCAACTAGCTCAAGTGGATCAATGGGATCGATCGGTTCATTCTTTTCTTCAGACTCCCTCTTTACTTCTGGAGGGGGAGATGATCTCATCTCTTCATCATCATCGATCTTCGTATCAGATCCTCTTCCTTTTCGTAAAGCCATTTCTTCTTGAAAGGTTACATCCCTCCTGACTTCAATCTACCTTGATCCTGGGATGTATATTTTGTAAGCCTTTGAAGACTCAGTATATCCCACGAATGTTCCCTTCTTTCCTGAAGGTTCTAGTTTTGTCCTTTTATCCTTGGGCACATGAATGTAGACTCGGCAGCCAAAGATACAAAGGTGGCCCACTTCTAGCTTCACTCCTGTGAAGACTTCTTCCAGAGTCATGTCCTTCAAGATTTTATGAGGGCATCTGTTTTGTACATAAACAACTGTTCTGGATGCTTCTGCCCATAAGAACATTGGTAGATTCTAGTCATGTATCATGGCTTTGGCTGCCTCCAGAATTGTTCGGTTCTTCCTTTCCACAACCCCATTTTGTTGAGGGTTGTAGGGAACTGTGAGCTTCTTATCTGCTTCCTTGTAGAAGTCATTGAATTTTGTAGAGGTATATTGAAGGCTGCGGGGAATTGCTCCCCCCCCCACGAATCGCTCTCGATTCGTGCTCCGGGAGGAATCGCTCCCGGAATCGCGATTCCTCATCGATTCCTCCTAGGAGCGATTTTAGGAATCGTAATTCCCTAAAAAAAACGCTCCTTGATTTTTTCGAAATCGCTGAGGGAGCGACGCTCCCGAAGCGATTCCGTAGCACTCCCGGACCGATTTCGACCCTAAAAAAACGCTCCCGAAATCGCTCCCTGAGCGATTCCGCGACTAGGAAAAAAAATTTCTCATTTTTTTTCAGTTTTGCAAAATTTTTTTTTTTTGTGATTGCCTAGGGTTTAACTAGTNTCATTCTATTCCTCATTTGCTTGTTTTCATTTATCTTGCTAGGGCTTTGAGTGGCTTTGCTAGTTGTTTGAGAGCAAATTTGTAGGAGCTTGGAAGGGATATTGGAGGGGAGATTGAAAACTTCTAATTGTGAGAGCTTGGAAGGAAGATTGAAGGCTTCCATAGAGACATTCAACCATCCTTGAAGAGCTAAAGAGGTAGGCTCTAAAAAGCCAATCTTGTATGTGTTTTTTTCCTACTCTTTCCAATTTCTTCTTCTCTATCATTCTATTGTAAGCAAGAAGTTATTCTCATATTGGATCAACAAGCATGATGGGTATGTGGTTTTTGTTTTTGGTTCCAATTCTTCTCATGATGGTGGTGGTAGGAAGTAGATTTGGTGGTGGCAATGATGAGGATGAAGAGATAGGGAGCCGCACATACCATGGAGAGGAGGAGTAAGAGGGAGAGGAGGAGGAGGAGGAGGAGATTGAGAGTGATGAGGGGCCAAAAAAAGACACAACACCTTTGTGGAAGTATGTGACAAGGGTTGGGGGAGGGAGAGGGGGTGGAACCACAAAGTTTACATGCCTCCATTGTAATAAAACTTACACAGGTTCATATACCCGTGTGAGAAAGCATTTGTGTGGGATTATGCCATGTGATCAAGGTAAGGCTATTGGAGTCAAAACATGTGACAAAGTGTCAGCTAAAGAAAGAAACAAATACAGGATGGAAGAAGAGGCCACTCAAAACAATTCCAAGAGATCAAGGGTCGAATCTGAATCCCCACATAGAATGTTTAGTCGTGGATCTGGATCATCATCCACCCATGCTAGTGGATTCTCGCCTATGCAAAAAACATTATCAGATTTCCTTGACCTTGGTTGCAGAGATGATGTGGATTCAAAAGTTTACAGGTTTCTCTATGCATGTGGTGTGCCATTCAATGTTCTTCGCTCACCCTATTGGCATGAATTGGTACAAGCCATCAATGGTGCCCCTAAAGGATATATAAGCCCTGGGTATGACAAAGCTAGAACCGTGGGACTTGACAGGGAAAGAGCCAAAATCAATAGTGCTCTTGGAAAGTTTACAAATGATTGGTTGTTATATGGGGTATCCATTGTATCTCATGGGTGGACAAATGTTAAAGGAAAGCCATTGATAAATATTCTTGGTGTGTCTGCTAGTGGTGCGGTCTTCCTTTCGGCTCATGACTACTCAAATCGCTACAAGACTGGTATCAATATTGCACAACCTTTACTTGAAACCATTCAAACGTTTGGGCCATACAATGTCATTCAAGTCATCACAGATAATGCTGCTAATTGCAAGGTAGTAGGAGCAATCATTGATGATAAGTATCCCAACATTTTTTGGTCAGGGTGTTTGGTTCACACATTGAACCTTTTGATGCATGATATTGTTAAGATGAAGGACCCTAGTTACCGATGGATTGGTGCCTTGTACAAGAGAGGTAAGAAAATGATTAAATTTATCACCAATCATAGCATAGCCCACCACATTTTTCACAATCACTCTAGGTTGGAGCTATTGAAGATTATGAAGACTAGATTTGGTAGCTAATACCTCACCTTCAGGAGGCTTTTGAAGGTAAGTGAGGCATTGGCTAGTATGGTCTCAAGTGATTCATTGCAGGGATTGAAAGATAGAGCTGCTAGCGCATCTGATAGACATGACTTTCAGGAGGTGGAGGACACCGTTCTTGATGGTCAATTCTGGACACAAGGTAAATATGCTCTACAGTTCACCAAGTCCGTTTATAATATGATTCATTTTGTAGATACAGATCAGCTGGTGATTGGGGAGGTGTATGAGCAAATGGATAGCATGCTTGGTCATATCAAAGATATTGTTGAGTTAAGAGATGCTATCTTGTATGACCATATTCATAAACATGTGGTCAAAAGGTGAGATAATTTGAATGTTCCACTCCATGCCCTTGCATATGTCCTTACCCCAAAATATTATTCTCCATTTTGGTTGGCCCAACCTGCACCTGGTGGTGGAGTTAGGAAAAGACCACACACGGATCCAGAGGTGTAAAATGGGTATATGCTTGCATTAGACAAGTTGGTCCCTGATGAGGAGGAGTGTGCTCAAGTACGGAGTGAATTGAGCCAATACATCAGTGAACATGGAGTCTTTGGTACCTTGCATGCAACTAAAGATCGAGAGAGGTTGGATCATATCCGTTGGTGGAACATGTATGGCAGTGGTGCCACATATTTGCATAAATTGTCGATGAGGGTGCTTTCACAGGTTGTCAATAGTTCTTCTGAAGAGAGGTGTTGGAGCACCTACAACTTCACCCACAACGTCAAGAGAAATAGTTTGAATACAAAACGGGCTGAAAGTTCGGTTTATGTGCACTACAACTTGAGGCCATTGTCCCATTATTGTGAAGTGACCAAGAATGCTAGAACTTTTTTGACTTGGGACAACAATCCAGAGGAGGCTAATGTGGAGGATGGAGCCATTGCATTAGAGCACTTGGAGGATGAACTATTGGGTGATCATGAAGGTGATCCAATTCATACATCAGAGATGCCACCCCCAACCACCTGTAGGTTTCCAGACGCCTGCAGGTTTCCAGACGCCTGCAGGTTTCCAGACGCATGAGTTTTGCCTTTAGCTTCACAACGTTCGACAGTCCATGGGGGCCATTAATCTTCTTCTCGTGTTCCACGATCACTTCCAGC
>LPNX010835026.1:26730-43081 GCA_001517045.1 Pseudotsuga menziesii | reverse complement strand
TCTTTGGTATTGAATATGATATTATGATGCTTTGTTTCATTTCATGGTTGATGTTATTTGTTAGACTATTAGAGTTTGTTGATGGCAAATATTATATGTTGAAATTTGAAGATTGATGTTGTTGATGATTGATCATTTGATGACAATGCTATAAGTCATAGCTCTTAGATGATTGATGTTATATGTGACATGTGTATTAATTGTTATATCTATGTTTTCTATAGCTAATTTGGTATAATAGATGTTTTTTTTAATATATATGCATCAAAATATATTAAAATATATATTATATAAAAAATGCTCCCAAATTAGAATCTTTTGAAAATTTCACTTTTCACTCCTGCTCCCCACTCCTAATAGCGTAGGGTATATTCTCCACCATTGTCTGATCTCAAGATCTTAATTATTCTTCCTGAAAGATTCTCGACTTGTGCTTTGAATTCCTTGAATTTGCTAAGTACTTCCTCGGATTCCTTGCTCTTGAGGAAGTATATCCACGTCTTTCGTGAGTGGTTGTCAATAAATGTTACATAGTAGTTGTAACCACCCAATGAAGTAACCGTCATGGGTCCGCACAAGTCAGAGTGGATTAGATATAATATTCCCCTGGATCTGCTTTCACTTTTCGAAAAGAAAACCTTGGTATTCTTAACAAGTGCACGTCCTCTACATACACTATCATGGTCTACATGAAGCATTGGTAGACCTGTCACCATGTTTCTTAATGCAGGGAGAGCTTGATAGTTTAGATGTGCTAGTCTTCTGTGCCACAGCTCATTGATGTTAATGGAATCATGGACTAAAGCTTGAGCTGGTAAAATGCTCAGACGATAAAAGCTTTCCTCCCTTACACTAATCACTTTTGTTGTGTTCTGTAAATGTAACTCTATATCCCTTGTCTTCTAAGGCAGAGATGGAGACAAGGTTTCTTTCCATACCAGGTACATATAGTACATCATTCAGATGTAGTAAGTTATTGGATTCCAACTGAAGAGATGTAGATCCAAACCCTTTCACAGTGTAGTTGGCATCATCTCCAAGTACAATACGGAGATGGGATTCTATCTCAACAACTTCTGAAAGGTTCTCTTTATAACTAGTCATATGCTTAGAAGAACCACTATCTATAAGCCATGTATCACTAGTGGTGGGAACCGTACCTGACAATGCTAATATGAAGAAGAATTATTTATGATCTTCATTTCTTTGTTTCTTGTGATGATGACCATCTTCCACATCAGCTGTTGAAGCTTCATGCTTCCTCTTGTTTGAACTTAAACTTTGGCTTGCCTAGTGACCATATTTCTTACACTTGTAGCATTGTATGTGTGATAGATCCTTCTTCTTTTCCCTCCAATTTGGAGAAGAACTTGGTCTCCTAGCTTGGTGCTTATGTTTGTGAAACTTCATTTTCCCTTTCCTTTCTTGGCATGAGTGATGAAGGTTTGATTCTCCTCGACTTAAGGACCATAGAGTCTTTGCCTTGCTGCAATCTTGGTTTCTTCTCGAGTGCAGTCTGCCCATAACTTGTCAAAGTTGGGCAACTTGGTTCGACCACTTATGGTTTGGATGAAGGACTCCCAAGATGGTGGAAGACCATTTAGAGTGGTCATGAGAAGCTCCTTTTCTTCAATGTTGTCTCCACTGGACCTTAGCTTGTCCCAAAGTTTGGTGATCCTCATGAAATATGAGGCAATAGATTCTGACTTAATCATCTTCATATTTGACAGTTTGTTCCTTAATGTGAGAGTCATACTATGTTCAAATAACTTCTTCAAGGTCTTGAACATCTTCCTAGTTGTCTTCTTTACTGAGATTTGCGAAACCAAGTGATCTTTGATTGAGTCCACCAAAATCCTTCTTGCTTTCACATCACACTTATTCCACTGCGACTTGTCTCATTCCGCTTCTGGTTCTGAAACTTTCTCATTGACAAAATTCAAGAGATCATTTTATTCTAGGATGAGAAAAATCCTAGGCTTCCAGGATATGAAGTTTGTAGCCCCATCAAGACGATCTTCAACCTTCATTCCAATCATCTTGTCTACAGATCTAAACCAGAAACCCTAGCAAGAGTTAGGTAAAAAATGAATTTTGGAATTTAGTGACACTGACCTTACAAATAGATGCGCCCTATCAATTCAAGTTGAGGGAAGGTGAAGTCAAGCCAAAACAATGTTGGGAAACCTCGAAAACTTGATACCCTAGTTTCTTCCCACAGTATCCCGCAGTAAAAAATTAAAACTTCTAAGAATTTGGTTTTTCTTTCACCAAAAGATGCGCCTCCCCTAGAGTGAAGTTTCCATATGAGGGAAGGCCTTGGAAGGTAAAACCTATCTTCGGACAATGGCCTCTTCTAGAACTGCTTTGATACCATGTTAGTTTTTACAAGATTATAGCAGTATAGCTTAATTGCAAATAAACAATAGGATCACTACAAGAAAGACAAAGCACAGAAACAAAGAACACAAGAATTTATCCTGGGAAACCCAATCGGGAAAAACCCAACAACCTTCGTATATAGATAATAGCAACTGAGAGCAAAGAGAAGAAGAAAGAGAGAGAGAATCTCCCTCGAAGATACAACCCTAGAAAATAGTCTCCTTGACTGCAATAGTGCACCTTTCTGCTGGAGAAACTTGTTGTGACTGGATGAAATAATGAGGGGTGCCTCCTATTTATACTAATTTTCCAAGCGAAAACTTACTGGGGCTGACTTGACAGTTTGATTGGGGCCGACCTACCTTGGGGAAATACAAAAATAATTTTATTTTATTTTTTTCTTGTGGATTCTTTCCCCAGGGTTTACATTGATTCTTTCTAGGGTTTACATGAGTGAATACAACAGTGTAATCTCTCGTAGGAGGTACAAGGAAATACAATACAAGTACAATAGGAATAACTTCTGAAGTTGCACAAATTCCAATAGGGCTAACCTTGCAAGTCCTATTTGGTGACTCCACTGAAGAAAACAAATTAAATAAGTGCAATTCAAACCAACAAACCTTAGCTATTAATAAGGAGATTATATGGCGTCCTTTGATGAAACACATATGCATGATTGGTGTGCTCCAATGGATTTCTCTAGTATTCCAGGATATCCAAATCAGTTAGATAAATATGGTTGGGTCAAGTCCATCCCAGTATTTCATGAATATGAAGATACAGTAGCAGATCATATTATGAAGTTTAGAGAATTTCTTGTGGCAGGGGTTATGGATGAGGATCTCAAAATGAAGAGGTTTGTAATCTCCCTTGATTTGCAAAATAACAAGGATGTGGGAGATTGGTATGATGAGCTTCCTCCTAAGGGGATACCTTCACTCTTGCAATTGGTTAAGGCATTCGAGAAAGAGTGGGATAGTAATCTTGATGAAGAAACTATTCAGACCATGATTTTCCTTCCCAAAAAGGAGCATGTCGAAGAAACCCTTGAAGACATTTTTTCTCCTCTTAACTTGTCGAGCACTTTAGATGAGCTCCAGAGATATTTATGTTTGGATTATGTGATCATAATGATGATCCCTTGGATCATGTCAAAGAGTTCCTTCAAAATGCCCCAAATTTTGGTATTAAGCAAGAAGAAGACACCTACAGGAAGGGATTTGTGTTTCATTTGCAAGAAGAGGCCCTTGATTGGTTTAAATGCCTAGGAAAAGATTCAATATCCTCTCTTGCAGAATTGATAGAGGTATTTTGCAGCTATTGGTGCCCAGAAAAATGCAAGAGATGAATGCTCTACGTCGAAGAGGCACAAGACTTGTTCAAGAAAGAAAGCCACGAAGAAGAGCAAGTCCTTGAGGAAGATATTAAAGAAGAACATAGAAAAGATGATCAGACCATCCCGATCCTTGAAGAGAAGGAAGCAGACCTAGTCGAAGAAATATTTGATGAAGATCAAGCCTTGGAAAGCTTGCTTGAAGAAACCATTAATCAAGATCATATCCCTTGTTTGTCTTTTGAATGATATTTGTTTCATAAAACTTGCAACTGTCAAACAATTCTTAGATATGAAATGATTTTGATTATTTCCCTTGAGGTTCTTGTTTATAGCAACTGGTTACTTTGATTTGGATCTATTAATATGTATTTTGCTTATAATCGCCAGTAGAAGCCACTTGTACCTTAGTCTTACAACTAACATAGATAATTGAGCATGCTATATCCTTTTTGTAACTTGCAGTATCAGATATTTTCATTTTGTACCCAGTTTGACCAAGTCAACAATAGGATCCGGGATGAGTTTTGGCCTATGGCGGTGGATGATGATTATTTGTGGTCTATCAATGTGCATTAGACATATTCATGCTTGAAATGATGATTTATCATAGTGGTTTGTGTTATTTTTATGGTTATCATCATTTACAGGCTTTGTTATTATTATTACTATTATTATTATTTTGGCATGGATGGGGCCTTTGATGTATATTTTTTATGGGAATATGGTGTATGAGTACTCATTCCTAGTGGATTTGGACTTTTTGAGTCCATTGGTGCACTCAGGTTTTAGTTTCGAGGACTTGTACTTGATTTATGGACCAGTTCATCAATTTGCAGTAGTTTTGCGTCAGTAAATTAAGATAAAATGCTTTTAAGTGGATATGTGTTTCTCCTAGGGAGCTACAGGGGCACATAGTGTGTAGCCAGTCGATCTTACCATATTGTTATAGTGTCAATTCCATTTTTCCATTTAGTTGATGTCCAGGTTCAACCAACAGTTAGATATAAGCATTTTTATGTTCCCAAGACAACATTTTGATGATAAAAATGACTAACGAGGAAATCGATTTGGGTTAATGAGGCAAGGAAATGGCATGAGATTGATTTGAGGCACATTGTTGATGTCATCTTCACCTCCCGGCATCACTTATATTCTTCATGTGGTCCACACGTCCTAACACTCATCATTTTGGACGTTTTTGATGTATTATGAGGGGCCACGATTTGGTCATTGGGTCACATTATGATACTATCTTGATATATTATTTGATATTGTGCCATGGGGTCATGCTAGAGAAGGACTTATATTACCTCCTAGCCCCCACCATGTGCTATCTTTGTTTTACACATCTTTTGTGTGGTGCACCCCTCTTATTTTTGAGTTGATCTATGTGTTGTGTATCAAACTAATCTTAGCTGTTGATTAGAGTGAACTTATCTTATGATCTTGGCCCTTGATATTTTTGGATCTAGGTATTATCTACTTGAGAGATCTATATATTGAGATGCTCTCTTATTTGTAAGGGACTTTCGGCTCTTGGATTTTCAGAGATAATAAAAATATTTTTGCACAAATTTTTGGAAGCTTTGTCAAATGTTATTGTATGGAAATTGGAAAGTCTTTTCTATTTGGCATTCTTGAGGACCTTTGCTTTTCCATATCATTTTCTTGCAGGGGCTATGTTGATTTGTAGGGATGTTTCTAAAGAGGGCACTATTGTGGGGGAGACTCCCATATCACTCCTTCAAACCGATTTCAACTCAGGGGCTTTCTTTATTGCATCGTTCAAGATCGTTTAAATTTTTCATGAGTTGCTCTGTAGATTTTTGTTTCTAGCTTGTGGATCAATTCTAACTTTCGAGTTGATTGGTTTTGCAGGAGAGGGGCGCATTGGTCACTTGGAGAGCATATTTATTTCACTAGGGAAGCAGAGAGATCACTTGCAATTGTCCGGATTGGGAAGATCATCACCATACTTGACAACCGCAAGAATTTCCAGGTATGTTTTGCATGTATTTTATTTTTCTGGGGTCTATTCCAACTATCACAACAAAACCCTCGTTTCTTAGATCTGATAGATCAAGCACTTATTTGACTACATCCTTAAAAAACAACTTAGGAATAAATATAAAAATCCTAGATATAAAGTTTCAACTTAATACGACTCCATTTGCCCTTGGATCTAGCACTAGTCTTCTCTAGGTGGGACGCCCTCCTTGGGATTTTGGTTAATTCTTCAGATCTATCATTTGGGTATGCTTGAACCCACTTCAAATCCATAAATCTACTCTTCAAGCACCTAGATCTAGTCATCATACATCTTGATCTACTCTTTTGGGTCCACTTTGTCCTTATTTGCATAAACCCTAGGTGGATCTAATTTGCGTATTCTTCATTTGGACTAGATCTATCTAGATCTACTTCCCTAAACTCTTTGTGGTACATTTTGCTTCAAGTTGGGTAATTTTCCATTGCCTTAAGCCTCCCCAACTTGGTTTTAACTTCACTAGCCACATTCATTTTCTATATCTAGATCATTCTACTCATTGTTGTTCTCTTATATCCATTGTCTATCCCTCAGAGTACTTTGAGTAGGTTCACTAGCCTTCATAGGCTAGTAGGGTCTTCCCCTTGGTCATTCTATGGATTGACCTAAACTTTAAAGTGACAAGAGCCCATCCGATGTGACAACTACCCCTTTCCGTAGTGGACGAGGCCATTGTGGTGTCACTTGGTTAGCTACCTCACCTCTACTGTATTGGATAGGATACCTTTAGTGGGTAGCTACACTTTGAGTGTTAACATCTTTTGGTGTCGTTGCCAGTGAGGTAGAGGCTTACCTCTGGTGTCTGCGAGTAGTTTAATTCACGTTTATCTTCTGAATCATACCGCATCCGGACTTAAACTCTGTGACTGCATTATTACAGTCACTTATTTTTCTCTCACATTTTACTTCCACAACGACTTATCCTTTGGTGAGTGGAATTATTCATTTCACCTGGCGACTCCACAATGCAACTTTACTGGCGAACCCATATAGAGACTCCATTGGAGAATATTAAAGTTATCAATCAAAATGAGCCCAGATGTTTTCTTTGATTTTTCACAAGCTGTACAAGAATTGTCTGAATGTGTAAATAGGATTTAAAAGAACAAACATAATTCATAATTTCAATATGGGGATGTATATGAATACGATAACAAGTACGAGCAGGTACGAGCCTAAATATCAAGATTTTTACAATGCCTGTAATAATCTTCATCAATTTAATAAAAGTTTTGTCCAAAACAACCATGACAATTTGTAAGTCAGCATGAACCTAGATGTCAGTCCCAATCAAGGCCTCATAGACAAGTAACCAGAGTTGTTAGAAAACAAGACAAACCATCTCCTTTTGACTTTTTTGAAATACCCGGGGCACCTCATCCTATGCCAAACAATTACATTAGGAGGTTTCCTTAGTTTAGTGGAAACAATGATGTATCTATTGAAAGTCATTTGGATACTCTCCGGGATTACATGGAAATTAGAGGTGCGGAAAATGAAGATGTTTATATGCGATCCTTAGGTGCATCCTTACGAGGGGATGTTCAACTATGGTTTGATCATTTAGCACTAGGATCCATTACTGGGTATGACATGCTTTCAGGGATGTTAATTGATAAGTGGGGTATGAACACCGATGATTCTTTAGAGTGTCAATCTGGTAACGATTGTGTTATTGATGATCAATATATTGATGATTTGCTTGCTCAAATGGATCATTCTTCTCCTGAGATGTTCCAAATTATGAGTGTGCATGCGATCCATAAGAATATTACGGAGTATTTTGAGAATAATGCTTCAAAACTTCATGTTGAAATTAAAAGGGATATCAATCAAATCATATCAGATACTTTGTTGTTATTACCTAAAGCAGACACATAGCAAATTTTAGATTTAATTCGTGCATGGGAACCTAATGATCACTATCAAGAAACATCTATAGTTGAGCCTTCTATTTGTGAGTCCATTAAAGAGCCTGTAGAAGAGTAACTCCATAGTCATTGCCTAGTTGACAATAATGTGAGTCAATGTTCAAGCCATCTGAATCTTGATTCAAACTTTGATCATATCTCTGCAGAAGAAGAAAAGGTTATAAATAATCAAACTTCTGTTGAGGAGAAATCTTGTGGTCCTATTGTGGTTGAAGACCCAGTTTGTGAGGATGATAGGGAGGTTAGAAATGAACTTATTGATATTTTTCTTTATCAAATGAAAGATGATGATCATTTATCCTCAATTGAGCGTAATGAGCAATCTAAATAAGAACGATCACATGATGATGATATGGTTGTAAGAGAATTTGATCAAGATCATTCTTTGTTGCAACTTTTGAACTGGAATCAAGGCCCAAATAGTCAAGAAGAGGCTTAAAAGAATGATTCTCTTAATGTCGATAGTTTTCCCCGTCACATCTTTGGTCAAGGTGATTTGGCTGACAAGAACAATCATAACGAATCTAGGTCTTTGGAGTCTAGTGTTAATCCTGCTAATTTCCTTAACAAATGTCCCATATCTCATGCAGGATTGGAGTTAGCCCCTTTAGGTAATGCGAATCAAGTTTTTATTTTTCAATCCACCCTCCCGTCCCAACTTTTAAAGTCCTCTTGTATGGGTTCATGTTCCAATCAAGTTTTAACTTGCGTAATTTTCAGTAAGGAGTTTCAAGAGTGCCAAGTGGTCAGTGGTGAAACATTTCATCTCTTTTTTCGGTCCTCTTTGGTGCATGATATTTTCAAATTTTCTAATTCCTTTGATTGGGTGATTGAAAAGCTCTATAAAAATAAATTCCATATTTTCTCAATCTTTAAACAACAAATGGGGTTAATCTCAATTTTTGGTTTATTAATCTCTAATTCGTCCCCAAATTGTTTCACCATTGATCATAATGTGAATATCGTTGAGTATACTAGCCAAAAAGATGCGGGAAATAGCGTTATCCTTAGAGGGATGAATCATGTGATATATTCTTTTCTATCAATTTTAAATTTGCATAGTTTTTATGATCCTATTGATGTTTGGATGGAGTAAGTTTGCAAAAGTCAATCTCATCCTTGGCATGGTCTTATCTCACAATATTCATATCTTTCTTTAATTTTCAAACAAGTTAGAATGGTGTTACTTTTCATTCATATTACTTCCAAGCCATCTTTAACTTGTTGCAACATTAACTGCAAAGAAAGACAAATTGATCTATTCAGCAGGTGGCTACATTGGATCTATGATTTTACTTAGCACTTGCCTAACTGCTTAGAGTAGGGTAGGTAGAAGCTGAATAAGCTCACTTGAGCAGTAGGTTTGAGTCTTTTCTTTTATGAGTGTTGAGTGGTCTTGAGTCATTGAGTCTTTTGTCTTTGAGTTTGAATCTTGTAGGCCATTGAGCCTGGCCCTTGTTTGTCTTTTGAATGATATTTGTTTAATAAAACTTGTAACTATCTGACAGTTCTTAGATATCATCTTGATCTGAAAGCTTGCTTGAAGAAACTGTTGATCAAGATCTTATCGAGCAAGCTATGTCCTTAAAGGGAAATGACCAAATCCATACTAAAAGTAGGGCATGACCAATGAGTGTACAAAAGAATCTCTTGAACACGACAACTAGATCACTTATACTTTAGATTTCAATGAAAAACAATAAACTATCGCCAACAATATAACCACTATCAACCAAGTCTAACTACTACAATAGACAATAGAGCAAAACTAAAATCCATATGTACATATCCATATATCACCTGGGTCATATACCTGCATCTGATCTGAACAATCTGAAGGCATTGAACACTGCTACTGTACATCATGGGCACTATAACTATCTCTGCTCTAAAATATGAAAAATGGCTACCTCGGTCATCAAATCTGGGGTCATGAGGCTCAGTCATGGCATGAAACTAATCATCTGAATGCTCTGGATCCACTGAATAAGAGTGCTAATCAACTAGAAGATCATCATCTGCTGATCTCAAAGTAAAGGACTGACTCAAGAATGTGCTCAGGACTGCTCAGGAACAATGGTAGCCCAGCTACTATATATGTGACAACAGGAACAATGGAAATAGCGAGAGCATTTAGGATGAAAATCGATGATATCACTTGCAGCAAGTACAACTAAAATGGAGCCAAAGACATGAAAGCTCAAGGGAAGCATAAAGAATACAAATATCAATATCCTTTTAAAATCTGGAAGTGCACACAATTTCGTGGATATCAATCTCACAAAACAACTAAACCTTTTTGTATACCCTGTGAAGGATCTCATTGTTACGGTTGTTGATGGCCACCAAGTCAAGGGAATAGGAAGGCGCCATAATGTTTCTGTACAAATACAAATATTAGAACTACAAATTAGACGTTATGTGCTACCACTCAGCGGGATGGACATGGTATTAGGTGCAGAATGGTTATTGTAGCTGGTCACCTATGCCACAAACCTCTGCTAGGCGTTATCACTCCAGCTATAATATGTTATGCTGCCACATACTAAAATTTAATTTCCTATACCAGAGATAATTTAAAAAATTCAAGTACCTCTGTCTTTATTGTTCAAAAAATTTAGGTTGTTTGTCTATGCAATTTTAGGTTGCACTTGCATTGATGTTAGTGTTCACTTTCGTTGTTTCTCTGAGTATGTGCCCCCTGTTTCTTGGGGTATGTAGTATGCAATATGCTCCTATTGTTTCTTGTGTTGTGTGTCTATTCATTGTAATTGTCCCTCTCACATTGCACACTATTCACAGGCCTGTTCTCGAGATTTGCACATTGTTCTAACGACACTCAACGTACTTGTTTTGAGGTTTGCACCTGCATTCAATTCTCTTGGCACACTCACTATTGTGCCCTCTCCTCTCATACATTGTCTTTGTTTGACTCCACCATCCTTTATGTGCCAATCAATTTGTTGATATGCTCACACTGAATCAATTCTTCAACATGTTTCAAATGCCAGATGAAACTGTGTCTTTGATACCATACTGGAAAATTGCATAGAACAATAGTATCAAATGTACACTAGCGATTGAGAAAAAACCATTCGAATGCAATACTTAATTTTCTCTAAAGTCTCTTATGTGGGTACATGGAGGGAATGACTGTTCACTTCATATTCCCTATATTAGAAAACAATTAAATATCTAATCTAAAGTCACAATAAAATTACTTTATTCCAAATTTTGCTTTCTAACTTAAATATTTGAAGTACTAATAAGACAACTAAATGTATACCTTTTCACAGAAACTGTAAGAGGAACATGGCATGTTTCAAGGTCATTATTGTATGGAAACATAACATCCAATGATCTTAGAAAAGATTCACAATATGAATGTCCAATATCTAGGAAGACCTTTTAGCCTCTTTTCTGCTGTGAGGACCAACAACAAAATGGACATAACAGAAGACCTTATAGATGTGCATTTGGAGTGACAACAGAAGTGACAAAGGTGTATAGAGAAAAATAAATATGTATATTTGGAGAGCAAGAGAGATGACTCTTTTTGTGTTCTTCAGCTGCATGGTAAACATCCAAGTTCTCAACTATAAAATGTCTAGTTTACACCAATCATATAGAAGAGAATAGATCTGCAGACGAATTCTATTTTCTGCTGGGTCCGAATTGCTGGAATTTGTTTCCACGGAATAGTATCATATAAAGTGGTGATTTCATTCTAAGACCCAGCATAAGGTCTATTGTTTCTTTCCTTAAGGTTTCTTATCACTTATAAGTATCTCTTTGTAAATAATACACAGTATTTCTAGATGCCCTTGCATATTTCTTATTGCATTATGGATGAAGGAAAAGATGGAGGCGTCCAAATTTTGTATGATTTGTAACAGCTTCTCTTTACAGAACACATGGAAAAACTGCAAAATTATCTCTTAATATAGATTGTCCTTACATTTGATTGGCAGAGCACCTTTTATTTGTCAAATGAATTTTCTATGCATTTTAGAGGTAGTCCCTATTTGTTAGCAAAACAAGGGTTGGGATTACCTTAATGAATTCAAACTGCTTTAAATAATGTAGGGAATATTTGTTAATTTTCAATTGGACGAATACTATAAAAAATATACTAGTCTGTAGAAGCTAAAGAATATATACTTAATTTATTTATTTACTATAATTTATGATGGATGTGGCATTTTCTATATTCTATTTATCTGGTATTGGTAGGGACAGATTATAAGTTATAACATTACATGGCTTTGCCTTACCTTAATAGCCAATGGGAAATGATTTAATACAATGAGCATTATAGGGAAGATTTCAATACAAATTTGGATTTCTTTTTCAAACAAACCATTTCATTCTAGAAAAGTCCAGAACTCATGCACTGCAAAATGGTACTATGAAGTATTCCTGATATCTCATGGTCTATGTAAACAAAGGTGTTGGAGATCCTTAAGATAATGCGTTTGGTATGGCTCCAATTTTTCATTCCTTTGATCTGACTTTCTGGCTATGAGATTATTCTTCTTGGTGATGGGTTGCCTATCTGAGAAATCTGTCAAGGATGAAATGAGTTCATTTTTCAGTTTGTGGAATGGCTTATGCCTGCTGCATGAAAAGCTGCAAATAAATCTATTAAAAGAGATTGTTCCTACTTTGCTTGGGAGAGAATGTTTCATTCACTCCATGAATTTTCTCTACATTTTCTAGGTAATTCGTATTTGTTAGGAAGATAAGGGTTGAGAATGACTTATACCTGCTGCATCTCAGCTGCTTCAGAATCCATTCCCATATTTGGTGGTTCTTGCATACTATCAAACAAACAGTTCTACCGACATGCTCATACCATGACATAACTGAAGACCCAAATGTTAAGAATGGCCAGATTTTTTTGGGTGCTATATTTTTCAGTGTGAATTGGCTTGCTTGCTCCCCTGCTGGTGCTGGGAAATATGGCTGCATTGGAACATCCACATTTAAATTTTAATACATCATTACAACAACAACAAAAAATGTTAACTTTGTTATATATAGAAAGCTAGTAGAAGAATTTACGGTACTCACTGGTGACAAAAGTGTAATTGACCTCAACATATTGGGGTGCTTAGCTGCCAATGCCAGAGCAATTATGCAACCCATTGAATGAGCGACTAAATGGAATGACTTAACTTTGTATGGTAGAAGCACGGACTGCTCTATCATGTCTACATGCTGTGTTACTGTATATGAGCAATTTGATGGCTTGGGACTTTTTCCAAATCCAAGAAGATCAACTGCAAAGAACCTGTATGCTAGTTTTGTGGCTTCAGATAAAGAGGGATAGATGGTCTCAATCCACAAAGATGAGGAAGAAAGAAATCCATGTATCAATATAACATTTGATTCTGAATCATCCAAATCGCTACTAGAAGCACAAGTTCTGGAACCTGTAATCAGAAAGAAAACGATAAGAACCAGTAAAGAATACACCGAAAATTTTAGTGAAGGAGAAATATTAGCTGATATCCATAAAAATTTCAGGAAATGACTTTTGCATAAATCGACTAATTTCAGACAGAAGTAGAGATAGAGCAGGAGATACTATCAGAAAAAAAATACATATTCCTAATTTTTTTGGAATGTAGCAAAAATCAAATCTGAATAGAGAATGCTGAGTAGTCCACCAGAGACTTTTGGACAAGCATACCAAAGGATAGACCTGTCCACAGAAAAGTTTGAACAAGCACACAAAAGGCTGTAAAAAAGTCAACTGGAGAGTTTGACTTTGGGACAAGCCAACCCAAGGCTGCTGAGTACTCAACCAGAGAGTTTGAAGGTAAGCCCACCAAAGGTTACTTAGTCCACCAGAGAATCTGGAATAAGCTGTGTTACCGGATCCACCATCCCTATGTAGGATCCATCCAGGTTTCATGATCGAAGAGGATTCCTTGATGAAGGAAATAGATCATGAGCCCATGAACTGGATCCTAAAATTTTGAAATGGATCCTGAAACATCCAGTGCTCTTTTGACCCATGGATCCTCCCAAAAATCAAATTTTTAATGGAAAAACTCTCAAAACCCTAAATGCCTAAAGGCTAAAACCCTTAACCCCATTCCTGGTCAAGCTTTCATCTATCCTTATGTCAAAGCCTTCTCTCATGGTCTGATCTATCATTTTGTGCTATGCTTTTGATCACTTCTCCCACACTGTTATTTAGTTCTGCCATAGCCATCAAGAAAAACACTTTATTCACTGCTGATATGGACATGTAGATGTGGCTCACAAAAATGCTGTTATGACCTGCTTCATGCTCAAGATGAAATGCTCGTTATAATTTTCAATTATCAATGATGGTTATAACTTATCAAATTATCAGTTATGGTACATGGATGGCTAATAGTAAATATGTATGACTCATGAGAGTTGTCTTTTTGTTATAACTTATATTTCTAATGTTGTGATTCCTTAATGGTTTTGATTCTAAACGATGATTTTTTTCTTTTAATTATAAAAATATTTTTGTATCTTTTTTGTGTTTGTCATTTCCCTGCCATATTGAGATCCTAGCTTTTTGAAAAATTGGCAGACTGATAGCTTAGGGAATAAGCCAATCAAAGACAAGAAATTTGTCCACCACAAAGACCATTTTTGGTAAGCTAACTCTTTGTAATAGATTTAGGTCATTATATAACAAATAATGGTTGATAAATGTTTAAGAGCATATAGATATTGTTGCCAACCTTTTTGTACCATAGTTGGGTTACCTGAGGAGCCGCCAGTTGACAAACATGATAAATGTTTGATTCCAGTGTATTAGATGATCCGCCTTTGTGCCTAGCCAGTTTTGGCTAGTCAGTTTTTGTTTTGAATAATTATGACCATGACCCCGCGGGGTTTGTAATAAAATGTGCTAGTAAGGTGTTTTGAGTGGTTCGGTCTCCTAAGACATAAAATTTCAACTAAGGTATTCCAGGGATTTTTTTGCCCTTGACAATTATGCTTTGCCTATAGCCGAGTATAATTGACGAGGTTTTCTCCCGCTTCCTCCAAAGCTGGAATGCCCGATTTTGAATTCTGGGCCTTGGGGGGTTATTAGAGCCCCATTGAGTATGTATAAAGCTACTTGACATTATTAGAATAGGCTATGGTCATGTCCTAAGTCACTAGGACCCTGTTGCCCACCTATTTCAACTAGGTGGCAACTTCATGTACATGAAGATGTACATAATTGTACAAATTGTACCTTGGAAAAATATGAGGATTTTTTCACTTCTGCAGGGCAATTGCCCCTTTGTAAAACGAAATGTTCGCTCCCCTGCGTGGGAAAATTAATGTAATTCTATGTGCTAGTGTGGGTCATATGATATGGACGCCACACCATGGAACTGATTGTTAGGGAAGTCCCCTCATCGAGTGTTTTTTTTTCCCTTTCCAATTAATCTTGTTCTTTAACAATTTTAATTGGTTAGGTTTTTTCACTCAAAATCCTCCAAAGTGGTGACGGACGTTCTAATGATCAAGTCCATGGGGTGGCTAAGGGTTCAAAATGTTATTCGTGACCATGCTAGACATTTGTATAGAGTCTTGCGGAGTTTCGTTATGTTGTTGTATTTTTATTTTTCTAGTTAATTAATTTCACCCCTTGGTGGTTAATTAACTAAGTTTCGATGTAATAATGTAATTTCTTGAAGCTTGGCATTTTGTAATAGGGGCTATGAACGCAAATGAAAATGCTATGACACCCCCTAAGCCATTGGTTCAAGTCTCATGTCATTCTGACAAGGGGTTAGAAAGTTAGAGCAATTTTAGTTAAGACAAGGTTTTCTTTTCCCAAGAAATTAATTTAATTTCCTAGGGTGAAAAATTAAATTATTTGATTTTGAAGGAAAAAATCAAATAAGGCCATGGTAATTAAGTTTGGGGGGTGGCTAAGCATAGCCAAAATTTCATTTAAATAAACCCCCCATGGTCAAAATAAATGTCTGAAGATCTCCTAAGTGGGGAAGATCTCCTAAGTGGGGCGTCCCTCTTGTCTTAATAAAAGATAAAAAAATAAAAGATTTAAAATAAAAGATAAAAAATAAAAAAATAAAAATAAAAAATAAAAGATTAAAAGATTAAAAAATAAAAAGATAAAATAAAAAAATAAAAGAATAAAAAGATAGAAATTATAAAAAGTAAAAGATAAAAAAGATAGAAATTAAAAGAATAAAAAGATAGAAATTATAAAAAGTAAAAGATAAAAAATAAAAGAATAAAAAGATAGAAATTATAAAAAGTAAAAGATAAAAAATAAAAGATTAAATAAAATATAAAAAGTAAAAGATAAAAAATTAAAATAATAAAATTAAAATTTGAGTCAAAAGGGGGCCCCACTTGAGTCATGGAAACCCTAGATCTAAGGGTTAAGCTTTATTGTGACATGGATCTATCTTTTTGACCATTGATTTGAAAAGGCACCCTTGCTTATGATTGGTGGATGGCTTGTAAAGTCAACAAACCTAGATCTAGTGGTGGAGATCTAATCTAGATCTAGATCTAATTTTGGCCATTGATTTTCAAGGGGTTGGGGTTGCTCCTCAACTATATAATGAGGGTCTCACTCCCTCATTTCACAACTTCTTTCATGCTATTGTTATGCTGCTGAAATCTCTCCCTATT
>LPNX010835026.1:1903-26407 GCA_001517045.1 Pseudotsuga menziesii | reverse complement strand
AATTTCATTTCGGCCATTTTTCTTTTTCCTTCATAAAACTGGGTTTTATTCACTGTATAGTGAATATAACCCTTGTTTTAGGGCTTTCATCCATTATATATTAGTAGAAAGCTTTAAATCTGCTGTTTATATGTCATTTTCAGCCCAAAAACGTTCATTTTTAACCACTAAAATTTCAGTTTTTCTAAATTTTTAAGTTCAGTTTTTTTTATATAAAATTTCTGGGTTTTACAATAATCTGTGCTAACTTTCTGATTCAGTTTTCTACAGTAATTTCCAGCAAGTAAAGTTGCTGGTTTTTTGCAGGTTTATGCACAGAAGAGGGGGTTATGCCGCCCAAAATTGCCTAGAAAAAACCCAGAAAAAGTTTTGGTCAAAAAGGGACCAAAAAAACCACTTCTTCTCTTCTCTTCTAAAGGATTGTAAACCCCAAAAGAGAAGTTCTCTTTGGGGTATTCTCTGCTGTAAATCTGTATATGAGTAGTGTAGAGATAGCTTAGAAACTAGTTGTTTAGATTTATGCAAGTTTATTTCTGTTCACCCACCTTCCCTTAAGGGATTGAAGTGAGGTTAGGATAACTAGTTTTATTTTCTGTTTACCCACTATCTCTGTGACAGACCACCATCTCTGTCACAGAGATTGTTGTGTGGTTAGGATACTGTTTTAGCTAGTTGTATTTTCCTTTCAAGTTTTACTTTCTGTTAAAGGGGTAATCATACAACCCACCTATCCGGTGTATCCTCTACCCACTTGTCATCTCCCTTTAGGGACTTCAAGTTGGGCATGAAAAGCAGGAAAAGTGGGGGCTTAGTTTAATTAGAACAATATTCTTTTTTTGCTACAAACCCTCACAATTTATTTTTCAGTCCAAGATCAAGTACCAGCACCTCCCATAAGGGATACCGCTTGGTTGATCTTGTTGATAGTTTAAAATTAACTTTGCATGTTAATCACCAAGATTAAAATTTACCCCTAAAATTAACCAACAACAACTTCACTACCCCCTGTTCCTCTACTCGGTTATCACCCTTCGGGGTACTCGCGAGATACGACAGGGGATAGAGGAGTTCTAGTTTAATAGGCATCCATCTAGCTGTTTTTCCTGTTGATTAAAAACAGTGACTTGAAGGCGACTTGGGGTAGAAGACCATGGGGGGTCTCTAGGCGTTCTACGTCCTCCTTGTTGAGCACCGGGCCATTGGGGTTTGACCTGGGAGCTACGGGTGGGCTTTGCTCCCACTTTTTTGAGCGCACCAGCATTCCTTCTTTGACTTGAGAAATACTAGATTGGGGTAGTCACACCACCGGATCTAAAACTTAATCAAATATTTTGACTCTAATAAAATCTATTAAAATTTACAAGAGACATTGCAAAACGTCCTACAAACACAGGTCACTGTTATTTATCTTTGCCTTGCTGTTCAAGGTTTTTACTGCAAGCACTTTCACATTTTATTTCACTGCAAGCTTTTCACTTTTCAGTTACAAGTACTTCCTTTCAGTTTCGCAGACTCTTGTGGTGGCATCTTTAATTCATTTGATTAAGTAATCACATGGTTTAGTAATCTGTAGATCTTGTGTAACACAATTGATTCATTTTGTTTCAACATTTTTGGGTAAAAGCTTAATAATTGTTCCATTTATTCAATCTGTTCATAACATCTGATACAACTGTGGATATTGTTTATACTGCTTAACTTCTCATTCGTTATTATTTATGTTGTTCATAGTACTCATTTGTCCATATTGTAACCTGGTTTGATTGGGATAACACCTAAACTGTGGGTTAATTAACTTAGATTTCAATTTCATTTGTAAAGTTGTAATTTATCCTTAAACTCCATTTGTGAATAGGCACTAGTCTTCATTTATCTCAGGGTCTGCTTGTCATTAAAAGGAAATCTTTGCATTTGCATGATGCTTGTCATTCCTTAGATAGTATAAAGTCTTAGCCTCACAACCTTAATAAGATCCCTTAATTTTGTAATTAATTAATAAATCTGGAACTTAGTCTTCCGTAGGGACTTCCTCCCTTGGCTCTGTTGGGATCTTGCCTAAACGGAGGAGTTGTGGACTGAGGTGACAGTGGTCCCCAGCTCTCGCTTGCCCCCAAGGACACACAAAGCGGGTTGGAAACTTCCCCGTGTCATAAAGTGTGAATTAGGCGGCAACAGACCCTCAAAAAAAATTCCAAATTTTTTTTACCGGACGTGTCAAAATTTTTAATTTTTAATTTTTTTTAATTTTTTTAATTTTTCCTAAGTCTTTAATGAAATTTTTCCATAATTTAAATGGAAAAATTCAATTTGTAATAAGTCAGCCATCTGGGGTCCGTTTTCAGTGATTGAAGGTTCTAACCTTAAGCCAAAAATCATTCATGATCAGCTAGCCAGCTAGCTCCAAGTTTCAGATCATCATTCAACCACATAACTCATAATTTCTCAAAAAAGTTAGTTTTGGGGAAATTATTGATTAAATAATAAAAATGATTATTTTGGGGAAAATCCAAATCTCTCCAAATTAATCCGAATTGAACGAAATGAAATGCGGAATGACATGGCATCGGGCATTAATGATGATTGGAGTTAACAGAACTTGGCTTCAGTCAGCATTCAGTGAGCATTGAGTCCTCATCCACTTGGCCAATTCGCCTCCTTCAGTGATGACCATGCTTGGGTGAGTTGGAGCTTGCTCATTGGCTTGGTGTTTTGATCGAGGTTGAACTAAGACATGTATTGATGAGTGTTAGGTATTGGCTCCTCCATACCTAGCCTCTAGCTCCCAGTCTTCCTTATCCTCACATGTGCTCTCTCTCCTCCTTCACGCCCTAGCACTGGAGGCTCACGTTTTTAATGATTGAGGGCTCGTGTGGTATGGAGAGTGGATGGTTAGGGTTGGAGTGGGGGCGCCTTGCCTAGGTGGAGGCCTCTCCTCACTCCCACCTCTCTCACATGGCTGGATCATTAGGTTTGCGCCCTCCTTGCATGGTGTGGTGCTAGGGTTTTGAGCTTTCTTTCATTGTATAAATAGAGGCTCCTTTAGCTCTATTGGGATGGAACTTTTGTGCTAGAGTTACTCTGTAAAAATTGTATCAAGCTTTGCTTGCATTTGATTAATAAGAATTTTGACTTTGGAGGTCCATCTCTCTTTGCATGTGGTCAATGTTTCGTGGTTGAGGTGATACTGCTTCTAACCTATTACTCTTTTTACTTGAATGAGATCAGTTTATTTGTTAAGCTCAAGAGGGCCACTGTTGGCACGGTAGAGTAATTGTTTGTAGTTTCAAGTCAATTATTTATGCAAAGTAGGTTATAATCTTGATGAATATGAGTAGTTAGTTATACGTAATATATATCTTGGTTGAACTATCTTAGCATACTTTTCATGATATGATCTCAATTGTTTTTTGAGTTTTGGTATTAGCAGGGTTCACAGGTTGAAGAAGGGTGCGAGTTCAGCTACATCTAGCCCAAGCTTCAAGCAATCGGTTGTTTAACACTTTGTGATTGCAGGGCCGACAAGGATCATGTTCTTCTCATTCGAAAGAAAGCCGGAGTCTTCCTCCATCTCTTGTGTTCCATCCACAAGAAACTTCCTTCTCTAATCTTTAATTTTTTGCATTGCTCAATAAGTAGATCCAAGCTTTCAATACTCATTATTCAGATCTATCTTTTAGGGCTTTGTTAGATCTAGTTTCATTCATTAGATCTAGGGAAAATTTGTGCTTTGCATGTAAAATTTTGAAATTTTTTCCAAGTATAAAATTTTTCCAAAATTTATATTTTTGCATTGTCTTTCCTACCATCTTTTATTAATATATGCTCGTTGATTTTTTACTTTTATGACAGGTACAGCGAAAATCCTGGCGGAATTTGGAAGAAATCAAGCTTAAAAGGACTCATACTCCCCCTTCTTCTTTCCCCTTTCTGCAACTTGCTCCAAAAATCCTTCCAGGAATAAGAAAAGAAGCAAAAGAGCATCAAAGGAAAGCATTGTAAACAAATTAATAAAGAGCAAGTGGGATTACGGCTCCCACACCCCTCTTCCCCCATTTGGGGGAAGCTTGTATCGTCTCCTTATTTTCATGTTTTGTTTCATAATTTGCTAAAGGTAGAATAGGATGGAATAGTTTCAAATTGTTAGAATTTTGCTTTTCATTAAAGTTAGATAGGAAAGTTGATTAGTTCATCTTTTATAAAGTAGAAAAGATAAAAAATGTCATGTATTATTGCTTAGTTAAAATTCAAAGTTTTATCTACCTTTTTTGATATAATATTGCAAAACCTAAAAAATACCAAAATCTCTGGAATCTCACCATAAGGTGGATCAAGAGTGCTCTCTATCGGAGAGTTGCTTTTGTTTTGTTTTGTTTTGTTTACTTACCCCCTTGCTCTCCCGATTAGGGCCTAAAAAACCTGAAAGAGACTCTTGGGTAGATTAGTTATTTAATTTTTCTTAAATTTTAATCAATTAATTGCTAAAGTCTCTTGAACTTGCCATAACCCAAGTCAAGAGCACTCTCTATCGGAGAGCATAGTTAGACTTGCATTCTCCTTGCATTAGGAATATAGAATAGCTAAGTCTCTTGAACCTCTGTCAGAAGACAAAGTCAAAAGCGCACTCTGTCGGAGAGTTTTAATTAATTCACTTAATAAAATTTGCAACTCACATTCCCATAATTAATTTACCTCGTTGATTATCCTTCACCTAGTATGCTCTGCCGACTTTTGAGTTGGGCTCGTACTCAGAACGGTGAACGGACTTGCTAAGTTCGCAAAAGAAAAACATAATAAAACATAACCCCATAACCAACACACCGACGTTGTAGAAAATTTCCTAAGTTCTTCTTAGTAGAGGCGCCGGAACTCCCTGCTGTCTAAGCTTCTCAGCTAGCTGGTCAATCTTCGCGATACCGGCCTGGGATACTGGGTGGGCAGTCATGTCTCCAATGGATTAACTTGGAACATTTTCCCGGCTATTGAAAACCTTTCGCTGAAACCATAAGCAAGATCATCTAAAATTGTTAAAATTAACCAAGATTAAGCGCAATAAACATTCACTGGCATCACTTTGGGATACACATCATATTTACGCTTGAAGCATCTTTGATAAGTTGACTCCATGGGCATTGGTTCTATCTTTTATGCACTGTTGATAATCTGGGCCATTTGTCCATTGGATGTTTTGATTATAAATAACATCTGTGAATGCTTTATCATTTCGTGGGTTCTCAAAATTACTGTCTATCTTTTAATTCTTGTGATAGCAACGTGGATTGCTTTGTCTTGTGTTTATAATTCATAATAAACAAACACATTTCATCATAATAACCCCTAAACAACACCCATCCGCATCCGTAACCATTAAAAACACTAACAACTTAAGAGCCATAGAAACTCTTTTGTAGGGACTACCCACCTTGGCTTCGTTAGGAGTTAGCCTAAACGGAGGAGCTAGGAGTAGGTGACAGTACCTAGCTCTGTGCTTGCACCCAAGGTCACACCTCTCCCACTTTCTTAAGTGAGGAGACAACTTTCGGAAAGTTTTTGCTGCTGGTGTGCAATCGACGGACAACAGATATAAATAAGATAGGTGGTTTGACAATGAGGGGAAAGGATGTTATTATCTATCTGGTAATGTTGGAAAATGATAACTCTGAAGGTCCTCCCTCATGTTTTTGGTGTGAGTGTGATGAGGGGGACTTATGTAAAGGCTTTGTCCTTTGTATATTTATGTAAAAAAATGATTTTTTATACAAATAAAGTGATGTTGTTTTGTACTTTATAAAGTGGGTCGCATTTAAGTAATGTATTTAATAATTAATGAATTCAATAATTATTAAATGTGAATGTAATGATGACCCTTGATTTTGTAATTAAGTTTCAAGTCTTGATTATGGTAGTTAGGGAAGGTAGTTACAAATTTAAAGTATAAAACAATGAAGGAAAGGACAAAATGAACACACTCACCGTTGCAGAGGAAGAAGAAGAAAGTGAGGGACAAAGGAGAGATACCCTAGTAGAAGTGCCACGATTTCCAAGAGAATGACAGCAGCACGGTTTTCGATGCAATATGAACAAGACCGTACAACAGTCTGACAGCGTTGTACAGCCACACATGTGGGAACGATTCCCTAGGCATTTGGTTATGCATTTATTGTAGACTCTACAACAAAAGTTTTAGGCAATTTGAGCATTTTTTTCGAGGCAACAAGGGTGTGTTGACTATGTAGGCCGTACAGGCACGTGTGGGGCAGCCGTACAACAATTTACAGTCACTCATTGGCACGAATTACGAGGTAGAGTACTAATGTTCAGTTTGTGGAAATTTTGTTAGTGAAGGTTGAAGGAAAGATTCATTGTGTTGAAAATTTTCTGAGTATTCTTTAATGAAATTTTTTTTCCTCTTTAGGGTTTTCCCCAAGTTGGGGTTTTGCTCGGTCATTTGACCAAAAATACTTGTGTACAATGTGTTTGCTTCATCTTCAGTGTTTTAGAAGTGACTTTGGATTGGTGGTTTTGACTTTAAAGTATGAGTAAATTTTAATTAAAGCCCTAAATATTCAAAGTGTTTGACATAATGCATGTGTGAGAAGTTTTATGCCTATGCCATTTTTTCTTCATGGAATCAGAGTGATACTAAAGTAGTGACCAAGCTGGTGTTTCATAGTAAAGAAGTGCAGAAGAAAGTGTTGTGGTAGTCTTTCTATTATTGTTGTTGTAAGTTTTTTTTTAATGATGAGCATATGGTTTGAGGATAGGTTGGATGGGATATCCAACTATATCCCATGAAAAGTAAGAATTACTGTTGTATTGAAAGAGTGAAAATTTTGGAGTTTTGCAAACACTAAAATGACTAAACCAATAGATAAGGATGAGCTTGAAGAGTTTGAAGCTCTTGAAGCTAGGGCCCAAAGAGTAATCCTGGATGGAGTCAAAGACGATTTCATTCCCCATTTAGCAAAAAAGAAAATAGCTAAAGACATGTGGGATACTTTGAACTAGTGGTTTGAAGCCAAGAGCGAGAACTGCAAGATGGCACTGAAAAACAAGCTACACAATATTAAAATGAATAAGGATGAGGGTGTCGCCTCCTATTTGACTCATGTGGCACAAGTCAAGGACGAGTTAGTAGCTGTGGGAGAGAATGTTCCTGATTTAGAGTTGGTGAGGATAGCCCTGAAGGGCTTCACCAAGAAGTGGGATGTCTTTGTGAAGTGCATTGTAGGTAGAGAAAAGCAACCCATTTGGTCCAGATTGTGGGATGACTATACGCAAGAGGAGATCCAGAAAGGGTCTCAGGGTGGTGAGGTCAGTGAGGAAGTGGAGTAGAACATGGCACTTGCAACGAAGGAAAATAGAAAGAAGAAAGACATGAGTCAGGTCAAGTGTTATCAGTGTGGTCAAATGGGACACTATGCCTCTAAGTGCTTCGAGCAGAAGAAAGGGAAGATAGAGAAAGATTCAACAGTGACTGCAGCAAAGAAGACTTTGCAGCCAAGTTCAAGCAAGAGTTTTTTGTGGTCTCTATTTACTCTAGTGTAGGAAGTTCCTCCTTTGAGCATGTCTAGATTGTTGACAGTGGGTCAACCAAACACATGACTAGAGTCTATGATGCCTTTCATATTATCACGGAATTGAGACCAGGACACTATGTTCAGACGAATAGCGACGGTCCACAGGTGGCGATACGAGGGGTTGGAACAGTCACGTTCCAACTAGACCTTAGTGAGGTCTTGGAGATACACGAGGTTCTCTTTGTTCTTGGGATGAGAGTTAGCAAATTCTCGGTGTCATCCTTTGAGGATGAGGGTTATGGGATGATGGTGAGATCTAGTCATGTTTTCTTGTATCAAAGAGATGAGCCAGTTGGTACTACCATTCTGCTTGGTGATCGCAGGGACAAATTATATGTTTTGAGAGGACATGTTGTATGTCCAGGCACATGTGGGTGGTTGTCAGAGTCAGAGGTTGAGGTAAGAGATGCACCCGATCGACATGTGATTTACATTTCTTTTGATGAGGAGATTGATTCTCTCTGGAACACTGGCAGAAGACTCGGCAGGTCTAGTGATGGTGGTGATGAGCAGGTGGATGAGGCTCAGGTCGACTCTCAGGCTTTAGAGTTCCAATATGGAGTGAGGCACTTGTATCCGAGAGGGATTTTAGAGTAGAAGGGAGCTGCAACAAGAGTCAGAGGCGGAGATTCAGATGGTGCCTTGGACCTTCCTTGTTAGGAGGGAGTGTTGGAAAATGATAACTCTGAAGGTCCTCCCTCATGTTTTTGGTGTGAGTGTGATGAGGGGACTTGTGTAAAGGCTTTTTCCTTTGTATATTTATTTAAAAAAAGTGACTTTTTATATAAATAAAGTGATGTTGTTTTGTACTTTATAACGTGGGTCACATTTAAGTAATGTATTTAATAATTAATGAATTTAATATTTATTAAATGTGAATGTAATGATGACCCTTGATTTTGTAATTGAATTTCAACCCTTGATTAGGGTAGTTAGGGAAGGTAGTTACAAATTTAAAGTATAAAACAATGAAGGAAAGGAAATATAAAACAATGAAGGAAAGGAGAAAGTGAACATACTCACAATTAGAGAGGAAGAAGAAGAAAGTGAAGGACAAAGGAGAGATACCATAGTAGAAGTGGCACGATTTCCAAGAGAATGACAACAACACGGTTTCCACTGCAATCTGAACAAGACCATACAACAGTTTGACATCATTGTACAGCCACACATGTGGGAAAGATTCCCTAGGCATTTGGATGTGCATTTATTGCAAACTGTACAACAGAGGTTTCAAGCAGTTTGGGCACATTTTTCGAGGCAACAAGGGTGTGTTGACTGTGCAGGCTATATAGGCATGTGTGGGGCAGTCGTACAACAGTTTTACAGTCACTCATTGGCACAAATTATGAGGTAGAGTACTGTTGTTCAATTTGTGGAATTTTTTTAAGTGAGAGTTGAAGGAAAGATTCATTGTGTTGAAATTCTTTTGAGTATTCTTCTTTAATGGAAAAAAATTTCTTCTTGAGGGTTTTCCCTAAGTTGGGGTTTTTCCTGGTCATTTGACCAAAAATACTTGTGTGCAATGTGTTTGCTTCATCTTCAATGTTTTAGAAGTGACTTTGAATTGGTGGTTTTGATCATAAAAGAAAACATCGACACCGGCAAAAAATCGGCAAGGGTCCAGAATACATCTTCTTGGCAACATCGGCGAAAAAATAGGCAAAAATCGGCAAACCGCGGCAAATATTGAAAAACACAAAATATATTCATTTTTTTCATAATTTTAAGCATATAAAGCAACAATGACATCAAATAAATACATTGGCACATAAATATAGGAAAAACACTGATATATATCATGTAGGCATGCCAAATATAATATGAGACATAAAAGTCGATTCTGAAAGTATGAATATAGTTGTCCAATAGTACTCAAAAGTGGGAAATCAATGGTCCAATACAAAATGACATCACAAAACTAGTAGCTAACTATCTGTCTCTGAAATATAAATCAATGCCCTCTCCCCTTTTACGGGAAAAGATCATGGGCTATTTGCCAGGCCTACCCCTGACAGTAGAAGGTCCTAGCCCTGTACTCGGTGTCAATGAGGGACTCTATGCCAATGAGGGAGTAGATGCATCGACCACTGTAGAAGGTGGTGCTGATGAAGCTACATCACCCCCCATGAAGTCCTCTGGGTCAAAGCGGTCCGCCGCCTCCTCTTGTTTCTCCTCTTCCTCCTCTTCATCCTCCTGCACCTGCTGCTGCTGCTCCTCATCTAACCATGTAGGTGCCTCCTCCATGATAGGTAACTCAACCTCCACCCTCCACTTGGACAATACATCAATATTGTCCAAGCAAATGGCATCCACATCGGGTATTTTCTCCATCTGCTTCATCCACAGTCGAAGATTGTAGTGGACAAACACCAAGTCATTCAGGCATGGGAAATCCAACCTGTAAGAGGGTGATAAAAAGATTTAATGAGTCTTGAATCTTGAGGCCAGAGGAAAACAATATGAAAGAGGATCTTAAATTACAATGAATTTAATTGCTTTGATAAAGTTCTTACCTGGTGCGTTTTTTTTAGTGTATTTTATCAAAGACACTCCAATTACGCTCACATCCAGAAGAGCTACAGGTTTGGATAAGGACTCGGATGGAAATTTTTTTAAATTTGGTGCCCTTGCACCATATGTCCTCCACCAAACACCTACAATAAACAAGAAAGAAAGAGAATCAAATTATATAATTCAAATTTCAAATAAAATGACAAATCATAAAACACAATTAAAATTTAAGAATTTGAAGTTCAAACTTCAAAATACAAATAAATTCTAATTTGCAATCACTTACTTGGAGTCAAATTGTTCCTTGCACGGACAACATTGGCATAGCCAAATAGTCCAGTAGCCTCTCGATACATCTCCATCTCACGAGTAATACTCTCCCGAGTCTCAAAATTAGGTACCATCCTATTCATACATTCGATAAGCCCTTCCAAAACCTCTTCATCAAAATCAAACTTACACTTGTATGAAAAGGCAAGATTGAGGAAAAGTGCAGCTGCATGAATAGGTCGATGGAGCATCCCGGTCCATCGTGTATCAATCAACTCCCATAGCATCATGTGTCTATTGTGTCTAGGGGTACCCTTCCCGACATAATAAGACCGAATAGACTCTTTGGCCCTATCCATGGCCTTGTACAAATAGCCCATAGCAGGCTTGTCCCTGTCAACTAATCTCAAAACCTTTACCAAAGGTTCACTGATTGAGCACACTTCCTCCACTCCTTCCCAAAAGGAGTCGGTGTAAACCAATCTAGCGATGGCTTTCCCATCCTCTCCTGCTATTTGTGCAATTTCGCCACTCATCACAATCAAACATTTGCTTCAGCTCAAACTAAACTCGAAGCAACGCCTGAAGAGAAATGAAGTTGGTGGAAAATCGTGTGATTCTAGGGCGCAACAATTCCTTGTTTCTCGTGCATCTCCTCATGAGGCTAAGAACCCAAGCATGGTTATATATGAATTTGGTGATACTCCTAGCCTGATCAACAACCTCCTTGATGAAGGGAATTTTCCCCACATCCTCCAACATCAAATCAATACAATGTGCAGCGCATGGACTCCAAAATAGTGAGGGGTGCCTCTCCATAAGCAATCTACCAGCAGCCACATAATTGGCCGTATTATCTGTTATGACCTGCACCACATTGTCCACACCAATCTCCTGAAGGACCCCATCCAACAACTCACATAACAATGCTGCTTCTTTTACATGTGCCGATGCATCAACGGATTTGATAAACATGGTACCTTTAGGGCACTGTACCAAGAAATTGAGAAGGGTCCTACCCTTCGCATCTAACCAACCATCAGACATCAATGTGCATCCAGAATTCTCCCATGACTGTTTGGATTCTTCCAATCTAGTGTTGATGTCTTTCTTCTCTGCTTGAAGAATTGGGCCTCGAATCTCCTCATATGTAGGGCACTTGTACCCTGGACCAACAGTAGCAATGGCATCACACATAGGCTGAAAAAAGGATTGTTTCTTGTTATTGTAAGAGGCAAGTCACTCCAGAAAAACATCCTCCCCATAACCCTATCTGCTTCTTCCTTCTCCCTTTTTTTAACCATGGACTTGATACTATTCCGTGGAACAAAGAAAGATGAGGCAGCAGCCCTCACAGAAGCTGAACCCATGGCCGTGGAGCCCCCAACACTACCCTCAGTGGGATCCAGATGATCATAATCATATGTCCCTGAAGTCCTAACCACTCCACTTGCAACAAGTTCAGCTCTATTCGTAGCTGACTCTTCCCTTTTCTATCATTCGAGTGAATTGCATCATGGGCCATTCTCATAATCTCGAGGGTAACTGCACTACAAAGCCCCACATCATGGCCAGGGAGTTTTGCCAAATGGTACTTCAACCTGCTACTGCCTCCTGTCATATGTTGTCCACACAATTTGCAATTCAATCGTTGTCGGTTTGTTCCATCTTTAGGGTGAGCATATTGCCAAAATGGGTCCAATGCCTTTGCCATTTTTGCAATGGAAATGTAAAGCCTCAAAACTTAAAAGTCAAACCTGTGGCTGCAAAAAAAACAAAAAGGACATTATGATTAAAAATTTAAACCCAAATCCTAAAGATTCTGCCTTTTCCCACCTTTGCTTACTGCCATAATTGGATATAGGCCTAGCCCTAGTATGTACTATGTAGTATATACTATATACTATATATAGTATATAGCATATAGTATATACTGTATATAGTATATATACAGTATATACTATATACTATTATATAGTATAATAGTATATGCTATATACTATTATATTGTATAATAGTATATAGTAATATACAGTATATACTATATACTGTATATATTATATAGTATACAGTATATACTATATACTGTACAGTATATAGTATATACTGTATACTATATAGTATATACAGTATATATATTATATATATTATATATTGTATACTATATATTGTACAGTATATACTATATACTGTATATACTATATATATTATACAGTATATAGTATAATACAGAGTTGGAGATTCGGGCAGTGTCTTCGACGTCCATTTTCAAAAATAAAATTAAAACTTTACACTGTCTGCGTTTTTTACAAAAATTACTCACCTGGGTCCTGAACTGCGCGGATGTTTGCACTTTGCAAATCCGATGGAACCCTCCAATGGCCTCAGCTGCTGTTCCACCCTGAAAACCCTCCTCCAATGGTCGTCTCCTGCTCCTTACGATGTACGCTGCTAATACTCTAATTGGAACCAAAAAAAATGACCCGATTGCCTTTTAACGAGCCCAAAATTCGCTGTAGGTCAACCCGGCGATTTTTTAGATCGTGGCGTGATTGTTTGACAAAAATCGTCGATTTTTTGGTAACCGCGCGAGGCACGATTTTCACTGAACCTCGTGATTTTTTCGCCGGAAAAAATCGTCGTCTCGAAAAATCTCGCGATTTTTCGGGACATCGACAATTTTTCAGCGATGTTTTCTTCTATGGTTTTGATTTTAAAGTTTATGAGTAAATTTTGATTAAAGCCCTAGATATTCAAAGTGTTTGACATAATGCATGTGTGAGAAGCTTTATGCTTATGCCAGTTTTTCTTCATGTAAGGTCCCTCATGCCATGGATTCTCTATGTTTTACAAGTTGTTAATTTATTTTTCTCTATTGTTATCTACTTTCTATGTTTCCTCTTCTTTAGTTAGTTTTCTCAAATGGTATCAAAGCCAAGCTCTAGTTTGAGAACAAGGTCTTAGTGAAGCATAGAAGTGAATTTATAGTTTGTGTGCAGATGTTTAAGAACAAAAAATCTGTAGTGAATTGGCAAAAAGAAGCAATGACTGCAATTTTTGAAAATTGAATTATCAAGAAATTTGAGAAATAAGATAAGATAATATAAGATAATTTTATCAATGTCCAACAAATGACAAAGAAATGGGCAACGAGACGAGAATGTACAACCAGGCATCAATAGACTATGGGAATGTCCATAACATTCCTATAACATTTTCTGCTAAACAACTAGTAGAAAGGAAAGATACAAATGATAATAAAGAAAGAGAGAATAGCAAGATCTAGGTAAAGTAGAGAAGGAAAACCCTAAGAGTGTGAGGCCCTATCACAACATCTAGATCATAACTGGATATAAAAGTACAAGTAGAGGTATCCTTGTTTCTATCTATCACTGTGAAGAGACCAATGAAAAACCAAAGGATGTCCTTTGTAGAGTGGGGTTGAGAGGGCTAGGTTGTGCAATCTTGGGAAAAGATCTAGGGAAAAAGGAATTGTCTTTCCTAACATTAGAGGTTGAGGAGAAGAACCTCCAAATAGAGGTCTAGCTGCTCAAGTGGGTCTAGTGAATGGTATTCTATATGGAACGGGTCTAGTTTTAAGGTGTCCTATGTAATGTCCCCCTCTAATTAAGCATCCAAACACCCGCTAACCTACTTAATTCCCATATGTTCAAGCAAGTACTGCATGAAAGGGAATTGACTAAGAGCATTTGATACTTAGAGCAGGACATGACATTCATTCAGTGTCAAGTCATCAGTCGGATAAAAGAAGCCTTATTTCTTTAGGCTTAAAAGTCAACAACAAATTAGAATTGCATACATGCAAATGCGAAGCATACCCTAAAGTGACATGCGAACCCTAAAAGCGCATGAAGTTCTATTTAAGAGGGTAATTACACTAAAGAGGCCATCTATTATTATTGTTGATTGATTTTGGAGTTTCGAGCAACCGCAACAGTTGGGGTTAGAGACGGTGTCTTCAGCTAGCGAGGGTTTGGCAGTGAGATATCTTCCCTAGTCTCTTATTGGGATAGACCATCTAGGTTTATCCACAACATTCATCATATACTTCAGTATTCGGAGATCTAGCACATTCCGGAGGGTTATTGGCAGATCCACGTTTTGCAGCCGAAAGTAGCGGGGAAACAACAAAAGGATTCATTGGGACCACAAAACCCAGTCTTTCCTTTGCATGTCAGCTTCCTCTTTCTCAGCAGGCCTATCCTACGACATACAGTGATTATCAACCATCAGTTTGCTCATCTGGAGCAGCTATTAGCAAACAGAGAGCTTGGGGGGCATCAGCTGCAGAACCACAGATCAATTCGCTAGGGCACTTAGAGGCTGCCAAACCTCTGCATGTGACAGTCTATCTCTTCGGCATCAGCAGACGGACAAGCTCACGAAGTTTCAGCCTGATCTAACCTCTCCTACAAAAACGTCACCTTCAGTCTGGAGAGTGCTTACGGTACTACAAAATGGTAATACCGGAGGAAAGGAGCACTACTAGCCCACCTATCTGGATCTTTATGCATGCAACTATCTCTGGAGTCATTATCGGCCGAGACATCAGTGGTAAGTGTTAATTTCTATGTTGCAGGAAACGTGCCCCCCCCCCCAACGTTTCCATCCCGTTTCCTGACTGAAACTCGGAAACCCGTACCGTATGGAAGGGAAACCCGTTTCCAATTGATGGGGACTGTTTCACGCGTCGAAAACTCGTTTCCTTAAAACGGAAACCCATTTCGAAATCGAATTTCACTAAAATCCCGCGTTTCCTTCCATAGTCCACCTAAAACACTTGTTTTTTTAATTTTTTGAGTTTTTGCCTTTTTCGGCTAGGGTTTTAGAGGCTTCCGGAATGTTATTTACGCCTTGGGTTTGTTATAAAATAACACTCATGCCTCCTTTTTTCCATCACGGCTTATCCCCAACGCTCATTGGTAGCTCACAGTCCATTGACATAGCTAACGGTGCATTGGCATAGCTCAAGGCTTACGGTTCATCATCACAGATCTTTGGCTTTAGTGTATACATTATCTTGGGCAGGACGGCTCATCCTCACAGCTCTTTGGCAGCCCACGCCTCCATTTCTAGCTCATGGTGGTGGTGCAAAGGTCATGGTGGAGGCTCAAGAAGTGGACACGGTGTTGGCGGCTGGTTGGGTTGTTGAATATTGACAGTGTGGTCACGGTGGTGCCATTTTGTTTTGCAGATTGGTGGAGGACGAAGATGAGCTCGAGCAGGATGACTATTAGTCTTTGGGCTTCAGCTCATGTTTTCTTTATATTTTCATTGTTCATGTTGATATAGTACTGTACTGGTAGCCTCGTATATAAAGGCTGATTTTGGAATTTGGATATATATGTATTAGCGGCTTAGCCTCATTTTGAAGGTTGTTTTTTGGCTATTTCCACTTGCATTATGGAATCATTTATGAATAAAATCATTGTGTTGTTTTTGAATATTACTACTTAGTACTTGCATTATGGAATCACCTATGAAATTATGAGTAAAAATGGAGTGTTCCACGGGGACGCGCCTCCCAGGGTCGGGGGCTCGCCCCCTACACTTCCCACGCCTCGGGGGCTTGGGGCTCCATGGGAAACGTTTCCCAGCGCCCTCCTTTCTGCGAAACTTGTGGAAACGCAGGTCTAGGAGTTTCCCGGATTGGGGGGCTCCCACACGCCCCCTCCTGAAAATGGGGGGCTCCGACAAGCCTCGACTGCCCTCGATTTTTAAAAAAATTTGAATTAAAAAAGAAATGGTTCATCTTAAATTTTAGGCTTTTACACTAAATGGTCATTTTAAAACAAAATAGAAACAAATAAAAAGAAACAAACATCGATACGATATGCTTGGCTATAATGATTACATTAAATTACACTAAACTCTTTGGAAACATAAGCATGCTAGTATGCAAATGGTGATGGGATGAAGAATTGATATGTTTATATGTTGGGGTTCATATTTTTATTATTTTTCTTTTTTTTTTAAATTTTAGAGACCGACCCCCTATGTTAGGGACCCCGACGCCTTCTCGCCCCCAGTCCCCCAAAATACCCCAAAATTTTGGTGTGTCTCTACACGTCCCCAATGTGCGTTTCCCCACTCCCACGCCCCCGCGTCCCAGAAACTTGGTGGAACATTGTAAAAATGTTAAATGTGATGTTGAATTTAATCTGTAAATAATTATAATATATATATATATATATATAGTGTTTCCCCGTTTCCTAAATTTTGGGGGGTCACGTTTCCAACGCGTCCCTGTTTCAGAAACTCGTCCCCGTTTCCCCGTTTCGTGCAACTTAGGTTAATTTCTCTCTGCAAATCCTAACCCTAATTCAGCTACATTTTAGGGCATTTTTGCATGGCAAGTTTTCATGCCTATTTATTTCGTATTTTTGTATGAGATTGAGTGTGCGAGTCAGCACTACAGTAGAACAGTAGAGAATATCAGTATTTGGGATATTACAGTGGTATCAGAGCATGTTCCTTGCCAGCTGTGGGCTTGAACATGAGAAGTAGATGAATACAGAAGAGGACACTTTTGTAACCTATAGGAGAAGAAGGAGTAGGTACACGAAGGAATTTGAGGATATCCAACTAGAAGATACCAACTCAGACATGGACCCAACAGGTATACACTCTGACAAGGGAAAAGGAACGAGAGAAGATGAGGACAGAATGGAGTTTCGCAACCTAGTAAGCGCATTGCAAGACTTAGCCAAAGGGAAAAATGACGTACTTAATGCAATCAACAGATTTTCGGCGAAACCAGAACCAGGTAATAGCAGTACACCTCTCTCACCGGTAGATAGAGGGTCTACAAGCAGTAGTGGGAAACATGCATACACCAATATGCAGAACACACTCCACATATATAACAGACCTTTCAGCAGGCCTACTATGCCTCACTTCTTGGCAGATGCAGTAGTAGGTCCAGCCATGCAGGTAGAGCCTAGTGAACCCTTTGGGGCCTATTTGCAGGAATACAAGGCCTTAGGGGATGAGTTTCATGCAGCCATGACTTTTTCGGATTTTTGCAACATGAAGAGTAGGAACAGGCCCAAGAATTTCAACAAGGGATTCAATCATAACTATGAGTTGCAGAAAACCTTGGGTAGGTTGACCATCCCAAACTTTGATGGGGCTCGTGGAGGTTCAACGAGGATATGGGTTTAGAAGTTGGATACCTATTTCCAACTCAATTCCATGACAGAGATAGATGCCATTAAATTGGCTACACTCCACTTGGACGGAGAGGCTCATGAGTGGTGGTACCACGGATTAGTGACATTGGGTCACAACACCATCAACTCCTATTGTAAGTTCACTCAGAACTCATGGAGCGGTTCGACAAGAAAGATCCAGAATATATTTTAGAGAGTTGGCTCAACTCAAGAAGACAGGTAGCGTCGAGGCCTTCATCTCAGAGTTCCATAGGGTAGCTGTTATGGTGACAGATGTGTCGAAGAGCAGGTTAACTATGTTGTTTACTGAGGCCTTGACAGAACCACTACGGGGATGGGTGAAAGCCTACAAACCCTCCACTCTACAGGATGCCATTAGCCGAGCCAGAGATCTCCAAGACTCAGTCCCGAAGAACAGGTTCCCACTCAAGACCAACTTTCTAGTTAGGGACAAGGACAGGAAAGCTTTCCAGCAAGACTTACCGAAGAAAACATGGTTAGACAATGACACTAGGAAAGACTTGAGACGAAAGAAATTGTGTTTTACTTGTCAAGAACCATGAGTTCCAAGACACAGGTGCTCAGGAAAGGCCAAAGCCCACTACATAGAGGTATATTCAGATAGTGAAGGGGAGGATTACGAGCAGAAAACAACAGAAGAATTGCGGGCAATGGAGGAGTCACTCCAGGGTGATACACTAGAGGGAGTTATTGCTACGCTATCTGGAGTACCTAGATTCCATACTCTCAGGGTTAGGGAAATAGTACAGGGTCACAGAGTGGGAGTATTGATTGATGGGGGAGCAACCCACAATTGCATTGATGCAGCATGGGTGGCCAAGAGGAGTATTTTGACAGAGAAGTTTGAGGGATTTACTGTAGCAGTAGCCGAAAACTCTAGCATGGAGTGCAATTATTGGATTCCAAAACTGAAAGTCACATTAGGAAACTACCAGATGACAGATTCATTTTATGTAGTGGATGTGGCAGATACACATGTAGTATTAGGCGTTCAATGGCTTTATTCAATAGGGAAATATACTATAGACTACCGAGCAATGAAAATGGAATTCCAAGGACCAAATGGGAAACTGGTAGTTTTGAGGGGCATGGACACTTATCCCCCAAAACCAGTCTCTTCACAGAGAATGGAGGCAGTACTCAGGTAGGATGACATAGAATAGTCAGCAGAATGTTTAGTCACCTTTAGGAAACCTCTAGAGAACAACACCCAACACCCAACAGATATTCAGGCCTTATTGCAGAAGCACGAAAAGGTTTTTCAGGATCTTCCAGTAGGTAGACTGCTAGACAGGGGATTTGAGCATATCATTGAGCTAGAGGGGACACAGGAAGTCATCGCCACTCCTTATTGGCATCCCAAAAGATATAAGGATGAGATCGAGAAGATGATCAAGGAATTACTAGAACTAGGAAGGAATTACTAGAACTAGGATATATTCGGCCCAGTTCTAGTCCCTTTGCATCATCAGTGGTCTTAGTTAAGAAGAAGGATGGCACATTGCGAATGTGCATCGATTACAGAGAACTCAACAAAAATACCATCAAAAACAGGTATCCCATTCCCATGATTGATGAACTCATGGACAAGCTGCAGGGTGCCAAATACTTTTCAAAGATTGATCTTCGCTTAGGGTACCACTAAATCCAAGTAAGGGATCAAGACATTTCCAAAACAAGTTTTTGTTGCCATTATGGTCACTATGAGTTCTTGGTCATGCCTTTTGGACTCACCAATGCTCCAGCCACCTTCCAGTCGTGCATGAACCATACTTTCAGAGCTTAGTTACGTAAGTATTTGCTAGTATTCTTTGATGATATTTTGATTTACAGCAAAACGTGGGAGGAGCATTTGAAACATTTAGACGAAGTATTGAGCATTTTAGAACAGCACTCGCTTTACGCGAAGATGTCTAAATGTGCATTTGGCATGAAGAAGATGTTGTATCTAGGGCACATCATCAGTGTAGAAGGGGTATAAGTTCATATGGAGAAAATTTGAGCTATCAGGGATTGGCCCACGCCAAAGACAGTTACTGAACTGAAAGGCTTTCTAGGCCTTTGCACATATTATCAGAGGTATGTTAAGGGGTTCTCCCAATTCGCTGCACCACTCACCGATCTCACAAAGAAGGGGGCATTCACATGGACCGATTTGGCACAGAAAACCTTTGAGGAAATGAAAGTCATCATGATTTCTTGCCTGGTTTTGGCACTACCAGACTTCTCACGACCGTTTGCAATGGAATGTGATGCGTCAGGAGAAGGACTAGGGGCAGTATTGATGCAAAACCATCACCTGATTGCATTTGAGAGCAGAAAACTGAAAAACTATGAGTGCCACTACTTTATATATGACAAGGAGATGCTAGCCATCTTACATGCTCTCACCAAATTCCGGCAGTACCTGGTGGGCAGCAAGTTCAAAATCAAGACAGATCATAACAGCCTCAAGTACTTTTTGGAACAGAAGGAGCTGAATGAGCGCCAACTGAAATGGGTCAGCAAGGTGCAGGCTTATGATTTCGAGATAGAGTATGTGAAGGGTAAGAACAATGTAGTAGATGATGCATTATCCATACGACCCGCTTCATTATCTCTCATGAGTATATCCATAGATTGGAGGTCTCTTCTTTTAGTAGAGTACTCCAAAAACAAATTTGCTTGCGAGTTAATGGATGGACAGATTCAAGACGATAGGTACAGAATTATAGATGACATCATCTATTACAAGGGTAGGATATACCTCGTCCCGGAATCAGCCTTAAAAAGGAAGATCATATAGGAATCACATGACTCACCATTATCAAGACATTAGGGTTTCTTGAAGACCTACAGGATGATCTGAGAGAGGTTCTCATGGAAGGGCCTCAAAGGGTAAGTTATGTAGCACGTCCAGGAATGCAGCATCTGCCAGCAGAACAAGATCGAGCACATTCATCCGGCGGGGTTACTTCAGCCACTACCGATTCCAGAGCAAAAGTGGGAAAGTATTTCCATGGACTTCATTATAGGGTTTCCCAAGGTACACGGACGAGACTACTTATATGTCGTGGTAGATCGATTGACCAAATTTGCTCATTTCTTTTCTATCTTATTCGATTATTCAGCAACACAGGTAGCCGAGTTATTTTTTAGGGAGATCTTTAGACTACATGGGTTACCCCAGACCATTGTCAGTGATCGAAAAAGTAAATTCACCAGTGCCTTCTGGTAGGAGCTATTCAGGTTAGTAGGGACAGAACTCGCTACAAGTATGAGTTATCACCTGCAAAGCGACAGGAAGACAGAGATTGTCAACAAGTGGGTCGAAGGGTATTTGCGCAATTATGTAGTGGCCAACAAAGGACATGGATTAAGTGGCTACATTTAGGGGAATACTGCTACAATACCATTTACCATATGTCTATTCAGATGACACCTTTTTAAGCATTGTATGGCTATGAGGCACTGAGCTTTGCAGATCTAGCTTTTGGAGACTACAGAGCACCCAAGGCCAAAGATTGGATACAGGACAGTCAGGATATCCTTAAGGTCCTGAGGGAGAACTTACAGGCAGCACAGAATCAACATAAACTATACGCAGACAGACACAGGGTTGAGAGGAGCTTCGAGGTAGGAGATCTGGTATACTTACGACTACAACCATACAAGCAATCTTCTCTCAAGAAGAAAGGAGCGGAAAAACTAAAACCTCGCTTCTACGGGCCTTACAAGGTAATTCAGAAGGTTGGAGAGGTAGCTTATGAGCTAGAACTCCCGGGGGAAAGCAAGATTCACAATGTATTTCATGTGTCCAGTCTCAAGAAAATATTAGGACAACACATTGCTCCATCGACTGAGTTAACTCCCTTAGATGATGGAGGGCTGCTAGTACTGATTCCAAAGAGAATCCTATAGGTGCGGGAAAGGCAGCTCTGAAACAGGGTGATTCGAGAGTATCTGATGAAATGGAAGGAATTACCTATGGAGGATGCCACATGGAAAGGAGAGCAGGTATTGCAGCATCCTAGTTTGCAGTTGCTTGAGGACAAGCAATTTCAAGCGGGGAGGACTGTAATGTCCCCCTCTAATTAAGCATCCAAACACCCGCTAACCTACTTAATTCCCATAGGTTCGAGCAGGTACTGCATGAGAGGGAATTGACTAAGAGCATTTGATACTTAGAGCAGGACAGGACATTCATTCAATGTCAAGTCATCAAGCGGATAAAAGAAGCCTTATTTCTTTAGGCTTAAAAGTCAACAGCAAATTAGAATTGCATGCATGCAAATGCGAAGCATAAACCCTAAAAGTGACATGCGAACCCTAAAAGCGCATGAAGCTCTATTTAAGAGGGTGATTACACTAAAGAGGCTATCTATTATTATTGTTGATTGATTTTGGAGTTTCGAGCAGCAGCACAGCGTGCAGCTGCGGCGGTTGGGGTTGGAGACGGTGTCTTCAGCTAGCGAGGGTTCAGCAGTGCGATATCTGCCCTAGTCTCATATTGGGATAGATCATCCAGGTTTATCCATAGCATTCATCACATACTTCAGTATTCGGAGATCCAACACATTCCGGAGGGTTATTGGTAGATCCACGTTTTGCAGTCGAAAGTAGCAGGGAAACCACAAAAGGATTCGCTGGGACTACAAAACCCAGTCTTTCCTCCGCATGTCAGCTTCTTCTTTCTCAGCAGGCCTATCCTACGGCATACAATGATTATCAACCATCATTTTGCTCATCTGGAGCAGTTATCAACAAACATAGAGCTTGGGGGGCATGAGCAACATAACCACAGATCAATTCGCTAGGGCACTTAGAGACTGCCAAACCTTTTCATGTGACAGTCTATCTCTCCGGCATCAGCAGACGAAAAAGCCCACGAAGTTTCATCCTGATCTGACCTCTCCTCCTACAAAAACGTCACCTTCAGTCTAGAGGGTGCTTACAGTACTGTGGGGCGGTAACACCAGAGGAAAGAGCACTACTAGCCCACCTATTTGGATCTTTATGCATGCAACTATCTTTGGAGTCATTATCAGCCGGGATATCAGTGGTAAGTGTTAATTTCTCTCTGTAAACCCTAACCCTAATTCAACTACATTTTAGGGCATTTTTGCATGCCCAGTTATTTCCTATTTTTGTATGAGATTGAGTGTGCGAGTCAGCACTATAGTAGAACATTAGAGAATATCAGTATTTGGGATATTACATCCTAGAGCTGAGATGCCTATCAATCAAATTGGAGGAAGTCCATTGTCTCACCAATTTGCAGCCAATAAGCTCAAGTAGTGGAGAGTTTGTCTAGTGCTTACTGCAACAAGAAATTGACATAGGATGAAAGACAAAAGCGATGAGCTTGACGGTGCTAGATCTAGAGAGGCCACACAAATTCTCATCCATGATTAGTCACCTTAAAGATCTCAAGTGCTAGGTATCTTTAGTCAGGGTAGAAAAATAAAATTGCAAGTGAAGCCCCAAAGTCCTAGAATAAGCAGTTGAACCTTCCCTGAATCTCATGGTAAATGAAACATTTTAAAACAAAATGCTCGTAAAACTCAATCTCATGGGGATTGTGGCATGTGGTGGTCCGTCTTGATTTGTAGATGGTGGGTGTAATCACGTAATTAGCAGAGGGGGAACCTAAGGCAATGGGCCTAATGGCATTGAATGTAATTATAACAAACAATGGGACCATCTTGCAACTGTATGAAATGCTCGTAATGAAAGGTTATTATGAGCTAAGGATTTGAGGGGGGAGATCAATGTGCTCTAAATGTATGCCCATTAGACGCCATTCGTAATAACCCTATTGACCTCCACTCAAAAGGGGAGGAGATCATCGAGGGCATCTAAAGAGTAACTAAAAGGAGGGAGATGCTCTATATAAATATCAATGCTCCGAGGAGTGAGGTTTCCTCAGAGAACCAACTTTGTTTGCACCTAAGGGAAATATTTCCTTCGAAGATTAGAGAGAAATAGAGGTATCTATGCCAACAAAAGGTAAGTCCCCCAAAGTACAAACCTTGTGAAGGAAGAAAATGAGTCTAAAAAAATTCTCCAAGTGCAAAGGATGGGCTCCAAACTCAACTTGAACAATGGCCAAGGGGAAAGTTCGTTTGGAATGGATAATCTATTGGAACATGATAGGTTTCGCACCCTCTCCACACTCACCTAATCCACAAAGGACATAAATGGTCCCTGTTGCCGCCTTTCACACACTTGGGGGGGAAAGTGGAAGAAATCTTCAAGCCACTCGTTGTGTCCTTGGAGGCAAGTCTCGAGTCAAGGATGTCACCTTGTTCTTGACTCCTCTGTTTAGGCCAACTACTAACGAAGCCAAGGGGGGTAGACCCTATTAATTGCTAAGGTGTTAAGGCTTTAGTGTTTATGGTGATGATTGAGTTATTTAGGAGTTTTTATGAAAGAAAAAATTTAACACAAGATATTTGCAATGGAATTTAAGTACAACAGCGTAAAGATCAAGATATAATATATCAAAGCAGATTGAAACAAATGATTATACAAAAGAGAACCAGTGCCAAATGGAGTCCACAAATAAAGTGTTGTTGCTATGCTGAAAGGAAGATGTTGCAAGTGCCCTTGGTCAATTTTATGTTAATGTGAAAAAATGAGTGAATTAACTTAGGGGGGAGGGGGGAAGGGGACTCCCAATATACTTGAGGGTACAGGGAGTATGTCCAAAAACCCTTAACCGATACGACTACCCGCAAGGAATATGTAGGCTGGTTGGAGTCTTTGAGACGGTGTTCAACACCATAGTTACATATATCGTGTCGGCGAATATATCGCCGAGGGTCCGGAATGTAACTTATTGGCAGCAATGACAAAAAATATCGAAAGATATCAGCAAATGTCGTAATGCATCAGAAAAATACAAAAATAACCATTTTTTTCAATTTTTTTAACATCTAAAGCAACAA
>LPNX010835022.1:413757-459560 GCA_001517045.1 Pseudotsuga menziesii | reverse complement strand
CTTTTTAGTGGGATTTTATGGGAAATATGGTAGGCAAATGGACAAATGAGCCATGTAGTGGGGTAGATGAGGTAGTTAACCATTTTTGGGTGTTAACAGATGTAGTCCGACTTGCGACAACTTCAGCTTCTTTGTCGAGGTTTCTTTGGAACGTCTAACTTATAACTACCATAGTCCTTGGCCTCTGGAGTACTTGTCCAGGTTGGGGAGTGGGTAGTCTGGATCTGCCAACTTTGAACAAAGGGGCTTTGGTGGATAGCTTTTGTACTAACGTGAGTAACTAAGGAAATTTTTCAATGTATGCCTGGAGGTCTCTGTCATGGTCAAACTTTTCCTTCAAGGTCTTTGACATAGCATTCCTGCATATGTCGATTGGTCTTATGCAAGGAGGTTCTGGAATTAGCTCTTACATTATTTTGGTCAGAGACAGGGGTGGAGGTGTAGACACGAGATCCACAATATTTTCAGCTGTTGATGTGTTTGTGATTTTTTCCTTCTTTGGTCGACCTTGTTGTGCCCCTGCTTCGATGAATCTCTGGAATTGGGTTTCGACAGGAATTTTGTTTGCTGTGGCATATTCTATAATGTCACAAGCTGTAGCTGCTAGTTCTTCCTTGTCTTCTGAGGACTCTGCAATGATAATCTTGTGCTTACCCTTCCCCTACTCTTGATCTTGAGTTATTTTTCTTTTTCTTAAGGCTGCTATCTCCTTCGACAATTTGCATATGTTTTCTTTGGTGATAGCATACTCAGGGTTTTCAGTGTCTATCTCTCCCTGCCGGTCTTCAGTCGAGACAAGGATTTCTTCAATTGGATTGGTTACTAGTTGTTGTGTTTGTGTCTCTTCCCTTTGTACTGTCGAAGGTTTGATTATAATTTGTAGTCAACCAGTGCCTTCTACAGGTGTTTCCTCCGACACAAATGTGCCAATATATAAGCTGAGATCATAATCTTCCTCCTTCTCCTGGTCTGTCAGTGGCTCTTCTATTGAGAGGTCTATTTCTTTTTCCCTCACTGGTATCGACAATTTTGTACCTGACTGTCGAGCCAACTCCTAGAATATTTCTTCAACTGTCGAGTAATAGTCGAGAGTTTTTGCCTTTTCTTTGGCGCCGTACATGTACCACACCACAGTATGGTCAAGTTCTAGCTGGATGTGAGTAGTTTTGGGCAAACTTCATTGGATGTTTTGAGGCACCCTCCATCTGGTCGTGTGGACTTTCAGCTGTTGGAACCAGTTTTCTAACAACACTTTTCCTTTTGCAAGTTCCTTCATTGTTCCATTCTAGGAGAACGGTTTGAATCTCCACATATGGAATTTTGTTGGTTCTTGAAACTGTTTGTCCCCTACAGGGCACAAAGAGTACATGACTATCCATATCATAATGGATGGAAACCTTATGTTCCCTCCCAACTCTTGGCATTTTTCACAAATGCCTTTGAGCATGTTGGCGACATACTTAGCCCATCTATATATTTTTTCTGTGTCGGCAATGGTATCCACTGCTTCCAACATATCCAGTTTGAGGTCACTTCCTTGACCTTTCGGTGTAAGTGCAGTGGCTATGGTTTTGGCCACTATTTGCGGCATTCGAGCTTGTATTTGGCTAATCATTAGCCCTTTGGAGTTTTTTCCTGATGCCGATCCTGTTAGCTCCTCGACCAGTCCTTGTTTTATACGAACTGGTACTGGTTCACCTTAGTTTGATAGACTAGTCAATTTGTGGATTACTTCACCGGAGATTTTGACTAGCCTGTCAAAGTAAAATTTACCATTGTGGTATTGGCTTATGATAAATATCACCGTTGTTTCCTTCGTGCCTCCAAAACTGGCCATGAGCGGTGCATTGATATAATTTACAGTGGTACTATGGTTGATTTTCTCTACAGCTTGTGTAGGCCTTTTGTCGACAGAACCCCACTCTTTAATCTTGGCCCATAGTTTCGCCCCTGAACTCTCCTAAACCTTAGTGTTCTTGATGAATTTGAGTCTCCTCATCAATGGTGTCTCTGGGGTCTATAGTTCTTTAGCCTTGGCTCCAGCTCTGGTTTGTTTAGGTTCCATCTTGTCGGTCTGCTGGTTGACTTTGCTTCAGTATTCTTAGCTTTCATTCGTCTGGTTGCTAAGTTGCTCTCTCTGTTCAAAATGTTGTAAATGATCCTTTGGCGGTTCAGTATTTATAGTTGATGCATTTGACATTTTTGTCTATGGGTGTATTAATGGCGGACGTGATGTTCCAGCATGAACAATTGAGTTTGTGTTAATGGTGATTTGATTCTGTCATCTGTAGTCATGAAGGCGGGATGGGACTTTTGAGGTCGTTGGTCGATGTCAATTATGTGAGTGGTCGATGGTGTTATGTCGATGGGCATGATGTTGGTTGTCGTAGTGGTGATTTTCTGTCATACTATTTTATGTTTTTTGATCCTATTTTAATTTTTTGAATTTTTAGATTTTTATAGCTTTTGTTTAACTGTTATGGTCGTTTTTCTTTTAACTTGTTTAGTTTCTGTACCGCTTTAGTCGGGCATCATTAACAACTTTCCGAAATACTATGCCTTGTAACGTCTTTAGTTGGAATGATCCATTGGCATGTATCTCTTCGACAACATAGGGTCCCATCCATTCTGTATGTAGCTTTTTGGGTTTTCCTTTTACCCGACTATTGTATAGTAATGCAAGATCTCCTATCGATAGGTTTTTATTTTTGATGTTTCGGTCATGCCATGACTTTTGTTGTTGTTTCTGGATTTCCTGATGTTGTAACGTGATTATTCGGTGTTCTTCAAGCTTACTTAGTTGCAATAGTCCGTCCTTTATTCCTTGTTTGACATCAACATGTAAAATTTCTACGATAATAGGTGTCTGTTGTCAAAAGTGTAGAGGAACTACTGCATCCTGTTCATAAACTAGTCAAAACGGTGTTTGGTCGGTTGACGCTTATATGTTGTTCTGTATGCCCATAGTACTGGAGGTATATTTTCATCCCAGTCGTCTTTGTCGGTGTTACATATTTTTGTTAATCCTTTTTTTAATGTTTTGTTAAATGCTTTAATTGCTCCATTCGACTGAGGGTGGTAAGCTGTACTCCGACGGTGGTCGGTTTGGAACTGATCTGTTAGTGTTTTAATAGTTTTATTAATAAAGTGTGTTCCTTGGTCATTGATTAGGGTTAATGGACATCCAAATCTGGTAATGATATTTTCGTAGATAAACTTAGCAGCTATCTCACTAGAACATGTGTCGACTGGTTTTGTCTCTGCCCATTTGGTTATGTATTCGACTGAAGTTATTATGTACCTTGCACCTGTTCTCTTTGCTAGTATGGGAAATGGTCCTATGATGTTGATGGCCCAAATTTCAAATGTCAAACTTGGGTTTACTGATATCAGGGGCATTTCTGTACTAGGCAGAGGTCCACTGAGCTATTGACATCTGTCACATTGGCTTACAAAATTTTTGCAATCTTTGTGAAGTGTCGACCACCATAACCCTGATTGTTGGATTTTCTTTGCATTTGTATCTTCTTGGAAATGTCCTCCCGTAGGTCCATAATGTGCTTCATACATAATATTATCCCTTTCATGTTCTGTTACACACCTTTTAAGGATGTCATCTAAACCCATTTTATATAGGAATCCATTTATGAGACTATATGGTGCAGCTTTCATGGCTAAGATTTGTTTCTTCTTCGTACTCATGCATTCTGGTGCTTGTCCATCTTCTAAAAATTGAGCTATTTTCTCTAACTCTGCCGGGACTACTTCTATTAGAAATAAATGTGCATCTGGTAAGTCATCTTCGACTCCCGTTGGTTCCTCCCCTGTGTCAATTCGGGATAAATGGTCGGGATCGACATTTAGCTTACCTGGTCTGACAACATGTAACACCCTAGTTTTGACCCCATTGCATTAAATGTACATGATGTATATATTGTAATGAATCTTGGTGTGGAGCTAAAGGCAAAAGCCCCACCATCGATTTAGTTGTGTTATGTTTCGGCGAACGAAATCGTTGCCGATGGTTTATCGTGGTATATGACATATATTAAGTTTTGTCATCATGTAAATATGCATCTTTAATTGAATGACCCAACCAACTATGTTCGCAGCAACTAAATTGAGAAGGGGCATGATTTTCCTAAGGATAAGGGGGGGGATTATTAAACTTTGAACCTATGGGGAAAAGCCATGTGTCAGCTGTTAAACCCTTCTGGCTTGCTCACCTTCCCTTGTCTTATCCAACTACCACCATTAAAAGTTATGCTATTAGTTGGGGCAGTTATGGCTTGGGAGTGGAGTGTGGCAGGAGTATCAGTCCTTTCCCACACACACACTCCACCAGTAGGTTGAACCTTATGTTGGAAAGGAAACCACAAACGCCATCACTCCAGGGGAGATCTCCATTCTCTCCACTATGACATTCTCTCCATTGTCAACTCATCCTCATGCATAGGCATACATTGTTCATCCTCACGTAGGGACGGTAGTTCTGTTCATTCTCATGCACAAGATTCTTCCTATTTTGGACTCACACAGCGAGCTGGGAGCCATGTCTTGTCACCCACGATTTCCTTGTGAAGGGCCATTCATGTTTTTCTATGTGTGTATGTTTTCCTTACCAATTTGTGGCTTGTGTATATGTTTTTACCCTGCCCAGCTGAGAACTTGGATTTTCTCTTCCATCTTCGGACTGTGTAAGTTTCCCCGGTGACTTCATTGTTCAGAACGGGCCGTTGTTTTCTCCATGTTTGTTGGATATGTTGCTATTAAATTTTGGGGGCTACTATAGGTTACTTGGGAGTCATTTTGGCCACGATAGGGCCAAGAATGACTTAGGATTCGTTTTTTCCCTGTCTAAGCTGTAACTGCTGATTGATTGCATGCGTGTAATGGTTGGTCTTCGGACTGGGTTGGGAGCAGGGATGGGGGATTGGTTTTCTTGATAAACCTGGTGTGTTTGGAAACCACACAGATAGAGCTAGAGGGATGGCTTTCTTCTCCACAACCCCTGAGTAGCACTGGAAGGGAAGTCAGGGCCTGAGGGACTGTGTAGCAGAGAAGGGACTGATTCCTTATGTTGGGTGTGTGTGGGTGTCTTACAAGTCAGGCTAGTTCTGGTGTAGGTGTTCCTAGCTCTGTAATGGGCTCATCAGCTTAGCATTTAGCCTTTCCCAGCTCCTAGATGGCCTGATAAACCCAACTGTGTTGGCTTGGCCAATCCATCGTTTTCCTGATAAACCCAACTATGTTGGCTTGGCATGTTTTGTTATCCTTGGTTATGTGTAAGCCTGCTTGTTCCTTGTTCCTTGGGGATTCATTCCCAGCTCGAGGGTGGCAGCATTACTGAGAGATTTAGGAGCATGTTAGCCTATGGTTGGGTGGAACGTTGCAGCGACGTAGCTGGTTGCGGGATGAGTTCTTTATAAGATAAGTAATCTTGTCTATTTTACTTCTGCAATCATATTTACTGTTAATAAACTTTGATGAACATGTTGAATGCTTGTATGAACGTATGTTTGCTTCCTCTATACGATAAATAATCATGTATGCATGTTCTAGTTCAAAGCATTTTGTTTCAGCATTTTATGTACATACATGTTCATGGGGCGGTTTCCCGGATGGTTAATGCCATGGTAGCGTCCTCTTCACCGGTCAGAGGGTCGGGAATGTTACATAATAACTTTGAATTCAAATTCTTGGAATAGAAGTAGCCATCAACAAATTCTTCCATGGTGTAGAGGCTTATTTATGAGGTATTTTAGTGCTTGGTAGTCAGTGTAAAAGATAAATGGATTAGCTAGTAAGTAGTGTCGGTATTTTTGTAGTGCAAAGACCATTCCTAATGCTTCTCTTTCTGTTGTCCAATAGTTTCTTTCAACTTTGTTTAGTTTTCTACTACTGTAGACTATAGGGTAATCCATTCCATCATCTCCTGGCTGAGTTAGGATTGCTCCTATTGCTAGGCCTGATGCATCAATGTGAACATGGAATTCGATCGACCAGTTTGGAAACCTTAGGATTGGTGCTTCGACTAACTTTCTTTTTAGTTTTTCAAATGATATGTTGCACTCCTCTACCTAGTTAAACTTCTGATCCTCTCTTAGTATTTCTTCCATTGGGTATGTCATATTTGAATAGTGTCTTATGAATTTTCTATCATATCCTGTATGACCAAGTAGTACCCTGACCTATTTTGGATTCATTGGTGGTTTTAAGTCAAGGATGATTTTTATTTTTGTGAAGTCGACTTTAATACCTTCTTTACAGACAATGTTCGCTAATAGTATTCCTATAGGAGTTAGAAATATGCACTTCTTGATGTTTAGTGATAGTTGGATCTGTCTACATCGTTCCAGCATAAGCCTTAGCCATTTACAATGGTCTTTTAGTGTAGAGTATATTGTCCAATCATCAAAATATACTACCATTGTTTTGTAAATGTACTCCTGAAATGTTTTAACCACAATCCTTGAAAAGTCTGCAAGTGCATTTTTAAGTCCAAAAGGCATAACCCTGTAAGCAAATAGCCAAATCCACATACAAATGTTGTCTTTTTCTGATCTTATTTGGCTATTGGTACTTGATTATAATCTGAGAATCCATCTGTAAACAAATAGCATTCATGTCATACTACATCATTTAAGATTTCATCTACATAAGGAGTTGGAAATGGGTCTGTTAATGTAAATTTATTGAGTTCTCTGAAGTCGACACGGATCCTTAGCTTGGTTGGATCATGTTTCTTTGTTTGAACCACCATTGGAATTTCCCATTCTGATTGGTCAATAGGGTAGATGATTCCTGCTGCAAGCATGTTATCAATCTCTTTCTTGACTATCTCTTTGTATTTATGAGCTAGTTTATATGGTCTTTTCTTGACAGGTCAAACATTAGGTTTAATGTCGATCTTGATTTCGCCCATTTCATGTACTAGGCCTTTGAGATCCTTATAGTCTCTAGAAAATACATCCTGAAATTCTTTCAGTAGGTTTGTTATCTCTGTTGTTTGTGCTTCAGACTAGTAGTCTCCAATTTTTGCTATTTTTGGTCGATCATCATTTGATATGTCGACTTCTTTGATTTTCACTCTAGCGTCTAACCATTCAAGAGATTTTTTCTCATTGATTAGTCGACTCCCTTATTTAAACTGTGAGAATGTAGTAGGAAAGTCTGCTGCAGTCATTCGGTCGATGTCTTCCTTGTCGGTTGTCTTGACTTTGAGCACTGTACGAATTAGTTTTGTTGTTTCGGCATGGTTTGATTTCCATCTAAAGCTTTTCCCTTCTGAATTTTCATTTTCCATCTGTAGTCTTGTTGACTATGGAATTGTCCCAATTTGTATATTGTTATAGTTTATTGTCGGTCAGTTATCTTTTAGGGTTTTGTTTTCTGTCGGTTGTACAAATGCTTTGATCTGTTTTGCAGTTTCGACCAGATTCTCATTTTGGGGTTCAAAGTTGAAGTATTTGATAAAATTCTCTTTGAGTCCATGCCATAGGAATGTTTCACCCCGAGCTTCTTCCATCTTGTACCATTTGTTTGGTAAGTTGGAAAGTGTTCATGAAAATAAGTGTGGCCATGTACATTCATCTTTATATCCAAGTCTTCTCCTTTCTTTTTCACATGTCTTTATATGGTTTTCTGGATCCTGTCCTTGGGTTAATATAGGTATCTGAGCCTGGTTGGTTAACTTCTTTCCTCCAAATCTTTCTACAAAATAAGTTGAAGCTGTTGTCCATGTCTACAGTCTTCACTGATGGGTATCCCACCATCTAGCAGCTTATCCTATAAAAGTTTCTACTAAACTTTGTAGTTGGCCATGTTCACCAGTGTTCCTAGATACTTGCTCTACATGCAAAGCTGGTGATTCTCTTTTTTTATATTTTGGTATTTTTGAATTATTTATATTTGTCGGTTTCAAGGTAGGATATTCCCTAGTTTTCTTCTCAAATATTTTTGGGGTGATGGACACCACAAAGCATTGTCTGACTGGTTTCTTCTGTATTTTTTGAATAGTCCAGCATCCTCTTGCTTTTGTTTCATAGTTTTCAACCTCCCAATCATATAGTTCTGCATCTAAATTGTATCCTACTGAGTCTTGGTTACCTAAGTAAAGTTCACCATATATATTAGGTTCTGTGTAATCTTCATTATTCTGTACCTGATATAGTTGTTGAATATCAACTTCTTCATTAATTGGTTCTGTCCAAGGCTCTCCTTGGGATGGATGGATAGGTATTATTACTTTTTATCCATTCCCCGTTAATTTTATTCTTTCTTTTTCCAAGGATATCGAGGCTTTCATTTTTCTCCCCCAAGGTCGACCTACTAACGCTAGGAAGGAACTGGATCCTTCCTTAGGGTCAATAATTTCAAATTCGACTTTAGTCGATATTCCTTTTATTGTTGTGTCGTCATTTTTACAGACTCCAATAGGTTCAATTAGGCCTTGGTTGGCTAGTTTCAGGTATATTCCCGATTCGTATAATCAAGGTCTGCCTAACTATTCCCATGTTTCTCGAGTCATAATATTTACCTGTGATCAAAAATCGAGTACAACTTATCAAACATGGTATCCTTCAACTTCTAGGTCGACAAGTGGGTTGGCATCACTTTTATCTTTTTGGTTTAAGCTGCAGATATTCTTTGTTTGTTTTTCGGTGTTTTTGTTGTGTTTTATTTTATACAGTAAGTCGATGAATTGAGATATTGTTTTATCTTTTTGTACCAAATGCATTAGCTCTTTTACTGTGTCTTGTTGATTATCATCTTCTTCTTCCCGTCGAGCAAATTCTCTAAATATATTTGTTGCATCTTTATATATTTACTTTTCTTTAACTGGGTCAAGATAAACATTCTTTTCTTTTATTTTGCTTATTTGGGGGTTATCATTCGCAATTTTCGTCCCTTCTTCGGTTACAATATGCAAATTATTTGTATTAATAATATCATGTTTCTGCACACACAACAAGACATTAACATTTTTCTTTCTATTTATTTTTTCAAGCATAGTAGGGCAATCCTCTAATGAGTGATCCCCTACTCCACAACTAGTACAAAATTTTTGGTCAGTCCTGTCCTTGTATGGACGGTCTGCATATCAGTGTCCTTCCTTGTAACATGTGAAACATTGGATGGGCCGACGTGGTTGGTTGTCTCAATTCCCAGAAAATTGACCTCAACTTCCATAGCCTCCACATCGGTTGTCAAATCGGCGTTCGTACCGACGAACTTCATACCTTTGATTATTTTGGTCCTTTTGTGCATTGCTTCATTGCTCATTCTTCTATGCAATTGCGTTCGTCTGATATATTGCCTGAAAATTTTGTCAATTCTTTAGATTCAAGTGACAGTCAGAGGTGCTATGATTTTTAGTTTCACAGATTTCACACCATGCTGCTTTGCCATTCTTCATGTTGAATGGACAATCTTTTGTATTGTGCTCTCCATGCTCCTAGCAGATGTTGCAAAAATATTTTCTTTGCACAAATCGAATATCCCGTTGGCTAATATCCTGTCGATAGTTATCTTTCGAATGTTCAGTCGATGGGCATTTCATGCACCAAATGTCCTTACTTTTAAGGTTTAGCTCTTTTAAATATTTATGCATGATCTCAAGTTTTTCTTCCAATCTATGATATGTGGGGTATGCTGGAATATATTGATCCATTTCTACTTGTAGATATTTAGTAAGCACATCCTCATAAGTTTTGAAAGTCTCCAGACTTATGTGCCGATGGATTTTTTGTGACAGACCTGCAAGAAACCACTGGATTAGTGGTTGCTCATTAATAACATAATCCAATTGGCTGAGAAGGTCTTTCCAGCATTTGTTATAGTCGCGGGCAGTTTCTCCTGACTTTTGTGATATTGTCTTCAATTTCCTAGCTGCCATATGTTTTGCATCTGGAGTTTTAAAAAATGATAAAAATTGCACTTTGAATTCTTCTTTAGTTGCTCCGGGGGTTCTTTCAGAAAAGGTCATAAGCCATGTTAATGCTCTTTTCCTTAAGGCTCCAGTGAACTGCACCATTTTCCTGTCTTCATCTGTAACTTGGTTTTCCTCCCATGTCAATTCACAGACGAACCAATGTCGTCTGGGATCTTCGTCACCCTCATATAGAGGGATGTGCGTTGATCTATGACCCATGTCAGAGTCACTATCACTGTCTTCTTCAGGAGGTGGCGGTGGTGGGGGTGGTGGTGGGGATAGTGGGGTATTTTGTTTATTCTGCTATGTAGAACTATTGTTGACAGAACTCTCATTTTCATCAGTCATCTTAGTTGTCATTTCTTCTCCGACAAGCAGTCAATCGGGGTCGACTTCTCCTGTCGATGTCCAACTACAATTATTTGTCTGCAGCTCCAAATTTTCTATATCTTCCAAAGCTATATTTGGTAGGGGGGGTGCTCCTTTGTGTGTCAAGTAAAGTAAGTGGATACTTCAGTTGGAGGGTAACACTTGAAGTGTGACCCAATTTCCTTCTTCTGGTCAACCGATAAGTAGATGATTATGATCGTTTCTCTCGTCATCTAGTCGGCTCCAAATACCAAAGTCACCAGCTCTTAGTCTAAGGTTCTCTTCGACAATGGTTTGTATCCTGGTACTCGGATTCGTCGAAGATAGAGGTCTTACCTCCTAGGGAACTTCTATTTGGAGAGCTTCTTGTTGCTCTATGCACAAATCTTCTTCCATAGGAGACGCTTCTTCTTCCACACCTTCTTCATGTCAGTCATGACCCAACTCTGGTAGTTTTCTCTCTTGGTCTGTCACTCTAGTACTCATTCCTCTTTGCAGTGCTATAGCTCATTCTCTTCTTTCTTCCCTTCTTTGCAGCCTCTTCTCCCTCTCTATTTTCTGAAATTCTGTCGTACCTTTATGTGACATTGTCCTTTCGATTTCCCTTTTAGGTCGAATTTTCATTGCTGGTGAATGGTATCTCTTTAGTCAACTAGAATCCTCTCCACTTTACCCCGACATACGACTAGCTAGCCCCCCATTTCCTACCCGACACTTTAGAAAGCCCAGATAGTTCTGTTCACTTGCTTAGGAAGTATTCCCACTCCCTTTCGGCAATGAATTTCTCCCACTTCTTTTGTTTCTCCACCTAGTTAGTATTTTGTGGCGGTTCGTGTAGTAATGGACGAGGTTAAATGATATGACTCACTCCTTTCTCTATCAGGAACTTGAACAACAAGGTCGGTAAGGAACACAAGAATTGCTCGGTGAGGTCTGTGTAGAATTTCTTCTGGATAGTTTCCACTGAAGTTCTTTCTTCTATAGCTTGTTCCTCACAGAATTCATCGGTGATCTTTTCAAACCACTTTGACAGGTTCGTTCTCCCCCCTTGAATCAGTTTGTCTAGCAGTTTTTGGTCTTTAATCGCTTCCAACTTTTTCATTCAGGAGTTTCTTCAAAAGCTGGGGCACTGATTCTACAAACTTCTCATGAGTCTTGGTAAAGAACCTTTCTTTCGCTTGAGCAGTCATTAATATGTTTCTTCATGCGTAATTTTGCAAGTAGTTTTCTATTTTACTCTCCCACCAGTCCTTAATCTCTTGTTCTAATATCTTCTGCTTGTATACATCTCAGACATGTACTACCAACAACATAACCAATTTTGTAATCTCACAGATCACATAGGGTTACCAATAATACACATTAAGAACATACATGCATAACATATACAAGAGACAAGAACAAGTAAGCGAAATAACAGATTATATTATCATGAAAGGGTCCATACAATACAGAGAATTGAACCAAGTTCTCATCTGGCTCAACATCCTAATATATATGAATTACAAACAGTTACAAATAACTACCTGTCAGTTTGGTAAACCAACACGACCTTATGTGGCTGACCTAATCTCTCATTAGTCGATTGACCAACTTAGTTGGTTGATCGACTAAGTCAGCTATCGTTCAAGTCAGCTTACCAACTTACTCCTCCAACACTATCCAATACTTCTTCACGAAGCTCAAAGCACTGATGCTACAGCTAAAATAGTGTGGCATATAAAAGAAATATGATCAACTTATCTTTTCCATCCTTTATAAGCTAGGGCCTGAGTATTATGTGTTTGTTTCGACATTCCACTCAAGCAATCTTACAACTAAAAATTGGAGGATGTCTGCACTAATAGACTTCATGTAGTATTTGAATCAAGAGTAGGAAAAGCTAGTTCAAATGGATACCATCAAATCCACCAAATATCAAGCCCTTGTTGCTGGTGTATCAAATCAAGCCAAAGGAAAGAAGAAATATTTTAAGCAAAGAGAGAAAGAGAAGAAGCATTCAAGTACAGAAAGCTCCAGTTCTACTAATGGTAATTTGAGATCCAGGAGGAGGAAGAAAAAGAGAGAGAGACCTACATGTGGTTATTGCATAGGTTCACATATTTAAATATCTTGTGTCATAAATAATATGGACATCATTACCAAGCTCCTTGAGGAGAACCATATTGATCTTCTAGAATTTGCAAAAGGATGGGAGCGGAAGCAAGGAAATGGTAATCCTGGGCATGCATTGAGTGCATCGGTAAAAACCATTTCTTATTTCTCTAGTTCTGATGGATCTATTTCTGATTTACCTTATGATATATCAGAAACTGAATCCTCCATCCCTTCCTTAGAATAAACCCCAACCAGTTCACCAAAGCTTCCTCCAGAAACTAGTCATTTTCACTAGTTTTTTATGTGCCTTCTGAAAGCTCTTTCCCAATCAAATCAGATATTTCCCATTCTGATTCTAAAGGTGATACAAGATGATATACATACTATGACAGTCATAAAATCATTTCCCGAACCATTTCATGACCAGGTTCGCTCAGCTATAAATGTGATCTAGTCGCTCACTCTTCTCTCTCTATGGACCCATTCGCTCATGGAGACACCATACCTCTGATATTCTCTATTGTATATGGATTATATTTAGATATTTCAGAGCCTCATGAGCTTTGTTACAGAGTTATGAAGGTGCTTCATCAAATTGGGAAGAATATTCATGGTTTTATTCATGATATGGAAGCTACACAAGAGGCATATTTTGTTGAATCTTTTGATGTTATTTGGGAAAGAGTTTGCATATATATATTTTCCATGATTGATTATGCTTCTATATCAAATTACTCTTGCAGAAAAATACATTCTTATGATGCTCCTCCATCATCAAATGATGACCATCAAAGGGCCTCTCCACATGATCTTTGTCTACAACACTTTGATGCATTGATGCATGATCTTGGCATTCACAACATATTCACCAAGTCCATCACCAAGAAGTTGTACTTTCTGCTCATTCAAGTGAAAAATAGGACCTGTTGAAGACATTTTTTATCATATCTGTCATGTCCATTTCTTAGGGGAAGATTTGTTCCATGAGGTTTTCCTCCTTACCTCGGTTACATGGACTAATAAATTTTGTTGTAAAAGGTGACTTGCGCCTTAGTTTCCAAGGCCTTAATAAATAATTTTGTACAAGTTGTACTAAGTTAGGATTAAGGGGGTTTGTAGATAAATTAATATACCTTAGTACCATGGTATTACACCTAGGATGCATTTTCATTTGTCTAGTGTTTCCACCTTTCACACACCTGGGGGGGGGGTGGTGGAACATGGCAGAAATATTCAAGCCACTCAGTGTGTCCTTGGGGGCAAGTCTCAAGTCAAGGCTATCACCTTGTTCTTGACTCCTCCGTTTAGGCTCAACTCCTAACGAAGCCAAGGGGGGTAGACCCTATTAAGTTACTAAGGAAAATTAATTTAGTGTGATGCTGTTAAATTGAATAAGTTGTTTAGGAGTTTGAAATTAACCATTAATAACCATAGATGACAAGATGGAAAAATGAGCACAAGTAAGCACAATGCTAACACACAATATATATATCGAAAGATTTAAATAAAAAAACCAGTGCCTTAAAATGGAGTCATAAAATAATCAAATGTACTTGCATGTGCTTGAAGTGAATGTTTTGCAATTGCCTCTTGGTACGTTTTAAGTTAATATGAAATATGAGTGGATTAAATTAGGTGAGGGGGGACTCCAGATATACTCGAGGGGTACTAGGAGTATATCCAAAAATAAACCTTCACGACTACCCGCAAGGAATATGTGGGATGAATGGAGTCTCTGAGGTTGTGTTCATAATACACCCAAGGGTGTAATAGAGATCAGCACCTCAAGGTCACTGTCTAGGAGTTTCCACTTCCTTTGGGTATTTTGCCACCGTTTACGGTTTGATCGAGGCGTTGGATTTTTGCCTAATGGTCGTTAATTGGGGAAGGTGAATCCTAATTAATCTAGTCACTCACATTGATTTTGATGTATCTTGGATGATCGGAAAAACCGTAACCAAGTGCAGAGCATACAAACCAGAGTCTTTGTAATTTTTTAGTAAATTTTAAACGGTGTGTCTTGATTAGAAAGAAAACCCTCCATGAACCTCTTTTGGTCCAAGTGGACCTCAATCGGGGAATCAAGGAGGGGCATGGTTTTAGAAATATTACTTGCATAAATTAATTATGAAGCCGCAAAAAAGAAACAAACCACAAGTTTTCTAATTAGTCCTACCACACATCTCTTTCCCCTTTCGGGTCAATTAGGAAGTCGTGGGGTAAGTATTAAAGTTACTTTGAACTTGCAAAATGAAATATATGATAAAATATATCAAAGTATATTGTTCTGTATAAATGAAACTAATCTAGAGCGAAAAAATAAGAAAATGCAAAAAACGAAAAAAGGACGCGAATCCCCCCAAGGGGGATGGGGAATGCGCTCGAAAGAGCCTATTCGGAGAAATATTTTATTATAAGCGGTTAAAATATCATAGAAATTATATGATTCCTTTTATTTCTTATACAAAATGAAACCACGATCTTACAAAGTGCCAAAATTAAAGATTACAGACAAAACAGGAGACCCCTGAGGGGATTCGGATGGCCCGAAAGTCACTTTCGAACAACAGATTCTCCTCTTTATGTCATACCTGATAAAAAAAGTGAGCTTATTAAAATGAAATATGCCAAAAATCACTTTGAAATTACCTTTGGGTCAGCTTACTTTAAACCAACAAAAAGCTAAGTTAAAACTAATAAAAAAGGTAAAAAAGGAACCAAGGAAAGCAAGATTTCCTTGGTATCTTGGATTTCCTTTAGGAAATCCAATGTGATGTGCACTAATTGATGGATTTTATCTTTTAAAATATAAAACAGAAATCTAGTGCATGCAAATTACGGATACTCTTTAAAATGCCTTGCAAAAAGGACGATTTCCCTAAAACTAGATCTAGAATGCTTATGAAAATTTTAAGGAGCAAGATCTAGATTATGAGCCTTGAGAAAATAGATCTATGCTAATTTTTAATTTAATATAATATATCTAAATAATATCAAAGCTTGTAAACAAAGTAACCAGGTAAAATTTTGATTTTAGAAGGAGGAAGAGATAGAAAGGGTGTTGGAAGCCTTGGAAAGTTGGGCTTTGGAGTCTGCTTTGGTGGAACATTGAGGGATTATGTCTTCAAAAATATCCTGAATATGAGGAATATTCAAACTAGCTCAACCCCTTCTACAAGTGAGATCACCTTTAACTTAGAAATCCTTGCACAAACAGATGGTTAAAACATGGGTGTTGTTGGAAAAAGACAATTAGAAAGCATGCAATTAAACTTAAAATACATGGAAATCCAAGAGATATGAACAAAGCAAATAGTAAGAGCATAAATCAAACTAGAATGATCTCTTATCCCAACAGGTGGGATCTCTCCTTCAAGGCCAACAATTAACCAACAAAAGCAAAGATCAATAATACATATCATACCTCATAAACACTTGACAATCACCATCCACAAATGAAAAGCATTACACCATAGATCTTGCCTCCAAAGCTTTATTTCTTCCAAAATAATAAACAATACAATAACAACAGCTCTTTAATTCAACTCTAACTAGCTTGGAAGAGGAAAACTGTGCTTTGTTTATAACAAAAATTGGAAACCTATCCCAGGGGGCGCAATTCCCAAGGAGAGAGAGACTACAGCTATATGTGGAGTCAATATGAGCTTGATATGAGTCTCACTATGTCTGATCTGAGTCTCACTGAGTGCAACTATCAATCGGAGAGATCATCGGACTGACACCTCAACCTATTAACTGAAACATCCACCAAAATTCATCTAGATGGGCCCACACGTGTGGAGGAGAGAGAGGGGGGGAAATTCCCAAGATTGCATGCTGTGGTGTACTCCCCATTTAGCCCAGATCACCTCCTTCTATTAAGGAATTGTTAGCTCCATTCAGTCCAAAGCCAATGAGACTGATTTCATTCAAATCGGAGCAAATCCCACTAATTTAGGATTTGGGGTTTTCTCCATTATTTAATTAATTTATTAATTAAAATAATCAATATTTGATTTTTAGGGTTTTCTGAACTAAGTGATGGGAAAATCACTCAAACTTAGGAAAAGTGGGTTTATGGGTTTACATGGTGCTTTGAGTTTAAAACTGAGCACCCCCATGACTGAAACTGATTTCTAAGCCCACTTTTATTACAAAACCAATTTTTCCATTTAGACTATTAAAAAATAGCCTAAGTTTTGTAAAAATTAAAATTAAAAAAAAATTAAAAATTAAAAACCTAGGGGGACTTAGACATGTTCATATGAATCGACCATAATGCCTAGTGTTAGTGCCAGAAATTGTTCCTAGACTACGAGAGAACAAGCCAACACAATCTCAATAAACACAATAAAGTAAAATAGGGTTTTCTAGGGTTTTGGTTGAACAGTTTGTAGACAAGAGGGTAGAAACTTCATGAAACCAAAGCAAACACTAAATCATGAGCATTTGAAAGACTAAGATGCATAACATATAAACCATAATCCAAACATAATAATCACAATACTGAGTTCCACCCACAGTTAACAAGCATTTCAAGCATAAAAACCTTAAACAAGAAATGAGTATACCAACTGAGTAATTAACACAAATTAGAAATTAAATCAATCAAAAGTCTAAAGGGCATATAGTTACATATATTTCATAATTCAATCAACAAAAACACATAAGAGTCTTTACACTTAGCTTCATAAACCAGAGCTTGATAGCCTCCCCTTGCAAGAAAAATGGAACCCTTGGTCCTTTTTCCAACTTACATTTATCCTATTCCTTCAAAAAACAGTTGTATAACTGAACCCTAACTACTTTTTAGGTTATCTATCGAACTGTTCAATATAAACTTTATCATTATACAAAAATGAAATAACTTTTCAAACTAACTAATAACTGCTCTTCTTAAAGTACTTTTACAATTCTTTTGTTGCCTCTGCTAGAAGAGCAATTCCCTCTAATGCTTGGGCTTTCCTTCTAGCTTTCAGATGGTCTGCTTCCAAATCTGCAACTCTTCTTGTCAATTCTTCATTTTGCTGTGTCAAATATTGAATAGCTTACTTTAGTTATGTAAACTAATTCTCTATCTGTCTTTTTCTTTTAAGAGCCTCCTTAGAAACTGAAATCAGTTCCTGATAGTGACTATTAACTTCTTCCAGATCTTCTCTCAGTCTTTTATTTGCAGTCACTAATCCTTCATTGCTTTCATGTAGGTACTCAATTTGATGCTTGTATTGTTTAATACTCCTTTGCAGATTTTCCTTCTCAGAATCAATGCATTTACCTTCTACTATTGGCTGCATCCCTTTAGGTATCCATGGGATTTTCAGCTTCTTGAATATTTCTTCATTCTCCTTCATATGCTCTTTCAAGGTCACAGGAATTTCTGAATGTTCTTCAGCTTCAATATTGCATTGAACTGCATCTTCAATTGCCTCTCTTTTCTCCATACATGAACACTTTATATCATATTGTTGTTGTTCTTGAATCATCTTCTTTCGAATCTCCGTGAATATGTCTGAAATCTTAGTATCAATGAAGACTGGTTTATCTTTTGGAACTAGTGGATTTTTACCCTTCTTAACTTCTTTGTTTTCATCCTCACTATCTTCCAATTTCTCCTGAGATGATGAATCTTCTATTACTGTAATATTTTTCTCAGTCAGTTTGGGATTTAATAGCTTCTTCATATTTAACCTAAGCTTGTTCTTTGGCCTTCTCTTGGGCCTCCAAACTGCTCCAACCTCTCCTAGCATTTTCAAAGCTTTCCCTTGATGTGTAATTGAAGCTAAGTCAACCACTTTCATTTTCTTCCTTCGTGACAATGTCTCCTCTTCAGAATGGGCATGTATCTCCAATTTATAATGAATCTAGTCTTTATCAGTAGTATGAAACTTAGCTTCATTAGATAAAGATCTTTCATCTTCTTCAGAAAGTACTGTAATAGGGGTTTGTTCATGTTTCTTTATCTCTTCATTTACAATTTGGTTCATTTCTTCAGAAGAAGCATCTTCTACAGGCTCAAGTTCTTTCACCTCTGACCTTGAAACTTTATTTTCTTCAACATTAATTTGCTGTTTAATCTCAATGTTTTCATCTTCCTGGTTCGAAGATTTTCCTGGTTCACCAACTTCTTCATCTTTGACTGTGACTTTCTTTTTAAGTTTCTTGATCAAGTTTTGACCCTTGTCTAACTGTCTCTTCTAAGACTGTTCTTTCTTCTCTGTTTGGAAACCAGACCAAAACAGGAAATATTCCCATGTCTTCTCTCTTTTTTGAAGTACAGTGCTTATAACTAGTTTAATGAGCCCATGATAAAATACTGATTGGTTGGTGTGATATTGATGTTCTTTCACCCTACCTGAAATATTATGTAAGCTCTTCAAAAATAAGAATGGGAGATTCATTTTGGATTCATGACTGAGATGTTGAAGGAATCTAAAATGGTACTTGAACACAAAATCAAATCGTCGTTCACAAGTGATATATCTTTGAAGGATTTTGATAGACTCTATCCATTATTTCTTAAACTTTTGAATAGGTACTCCCTTTCCCCAATCTACTACTACATCTGGAAGCGAATATCTCTTAGCATCAAAAGTGAAAGGGACCTTTTTGAACCAGAATTCACCCTCATCTAAAATTCCTGTTGCTTCTTCTAACAATTCTCTGGTCAGTTTAAAATTCAAAGTGTCAAAAGAAACTATATCCTTATCCAAACTTTGAGCGAATTTATAAGAAACTTCTAAGTGATAACCTTCAATCTTTTCAAAAAATACTAACCACCCTGCTTCTGCAAATAGTTTTGCACAATCTGGAAAGGTTTGAGCCCAGCTCATATTTGAAGGTTCTGCTCTATTATTCTTACCACTTCTTTTCATCTTGAATACTTGTCAAATAGTTATTGTCAATAGAACAAACTCTGAATCTCTTCAAGTCTTCACAATATGACAGACAATGCTGAATTGGGAAACCTAAAACCCTATACTGAACTCTCTTGCTTAAACTGATAAATACTTCAATTCCATTGATAGAGAATTCGTTATTCAGTAAGAATTAGGTTTATAAACTAACAATATTCAATCAATTTTATCATTAGTCCTCTCTTTTGAAAAACCCCAAATTTATGGACTTTGGTAATGATTCGTAGCCTACCCATCAAAGTGATTAATCCAAGTGTTGGAGTTGTGTTTTCTTGACTATCAGGTGTCCAATTTACACTCCCCAATATTCTCTGATCACTTCAATAACTCTAAACGACCGCTCATCGAAGCCCTAATTTTTTCCCCCATTTCAAAATTATGATTACAAACTACTGATTTTTCACCACGACCTTGACGTGCTCTACGTGCATTTGTCTCATTATGATCAATCATCATTATTTTATCACTTCTGTAGCCTACTGTCACGACTTGCCCCCATGATGATATTCACACCTGTCACAGTGATTATTCTAGAGAAAACATGTATCAAATCCCTCAATGTAGTATGAGTGACACTTCATATGTGAGAATTTCAAAAAATCTGACGGAAAAATAATGTTTTTTGAACTGTGCAATTTTCTTGTAGTGCATGTGTGCAATTTTTCCAGGCTTGCACTACAAGAAAGTCTGAGTTAATGATTTTTAAAAACTAAACTTATGATAAAGGTTTAGACTTAGTTTAAGACCCTTATACAAGCTTTTATGTTATTTTTTAGACCTTTTAATCCATATAATCATTCTATAATCCCTCTAAATACGAAATCAAACCAAAATTTGTAAAAAAGGTAAATCTAAGAAATCAAATAAATATGAGAATTAAAGGAAAAAGACAAACTATCCTAAGAAACAAAATTTTCTAGGAGTAATGAATAAAACCAAGCTTCAAAACATAAACAAAAGTATTAAAAGATGGAAAACAAAAACATGACCTAACATTTGGCTCCAGCTGTGGGATGAAGTCCTCCCTATGAGGCTTCAGGAACCTGTAGACCAATGCCTTCTGTGCTACTACCTGATAGCCTGCAAAATTTCCATTGGGTTATGGAGTACTTATTCTATTATTCACACCGGTATATACAATGAAAGTCTAGTATCCATCTCAAAAACTGTAAAAATGCTTGAGGAATCGTCCATTAACTGGATTAGACAATTCCTCACCCTCCAAATTCTTTAGTACAAAAGTATTGTTTTCTAAAAACTTCGATACTATGAAAGGACCAAACCAAAGGTTATCAAACTTGCCATGCTTTCCTTTCTTCTCCTTCCTAGCATCCCATATCAAAGCCATACCTCCCACTGAAAAAGTGTTATCTTTGATCTTGCTATAAAATATTTCTTTGATCTTTAACCTGTACAGCTGAGCCTTTTATTCCACTGTTTATTGTTTCTGCAGTAACTCTATTAATGCATAAATTCTTCTTTGCATATCATTAGGTTCTTCCTGACAATCTTGAAATAATTTCATCACTGGGATACCCAACTGAACAAGAAAAACTGCATCAGTACCATATACTAATTGGAAAGGAGAAGTTCCAATTGCTTTTTTAACTGTTATTCTATCTGCCCATAATGCATATTTTAACATAGAATCCCATGATTGTTTATTCTTCTTCAATAACTTCCTAATACTCTGAATAATATTCTTATTTGATGACTCAGCTAACCCATTCCCCTGAGGATAATAAGGAGTTGAGTGTTTCAACATGATACCATTATTTTCACAAAATTCCCCCATAGCCTTAGATTTAAAAGCTTTAGCATTATCAGTCAATATTTTCCAAGGACATCCAAATCTACTAAGAATATTTTCTTCAATAAAATCTATCATCACCTTATCTATGGCACTCCTTGGGAATAACTTCTACCCACTTAGTAAAGAAATCTGTAGTAGTCAAAATCCACTTATGCTACCCTGAAGAAGATGGATTTATCTCTCCTATGAAATCCAAACCCCATTGTTTAAAAGGGGCATTAACTGCAATTGATTTTAAAGGTAATGATAGCAACTTTTGTTTACCAGCAAATTTTTGACAAGGGATACATGCTCTTACCTGCTGATATACATCTGAGAATAAGGAAGGCCAATAGTATCCTACCCTTAGAATTTTATATGATGTTGCCTCCCAATACTTATGTCCCCCACAAGCACCTTCATGGGATTCAGAGATTACTCCTTCAATTTCTGGTTTATCTAAACATCTGAGCAAATTACCTCCTGGATATTTCCAAAAAAATTGTTGTTCTATCAAACAATATTTAGTAGTTTTCAATTTCAAAGACCTAGCAGCTTTCTTGTCTAAATGTTCTGGACATTGCAAGTACAAAAGAAAATGCACAATATCTGCATACCATGTGGATTCTGTATAGTGGTCCATAATATTTTCTTTCTCCTACTCTGCTTGAATTTCTTCCTATGCTGGTTGTTCTGCCATGAGATGTAGACCTAAAGCTTGGAAATTTGAATCAACTAGCAATTTAGCTAAACCTTGTCCCTTTACTAGCTTTGTAGGTTTGATATCCACATCATATTCCATGATTTTGGCAATCCACTTCCCTCTTTTTCCCTCGCTGTCAGGATGAGTAATATTTTATAGAAACATTAGGCACATAAGCAATAACCTTGGAATGCAAAACATCGATTCTGAAAAATTTAAAAGCTTTTACCAATGAGTAAGCCTGCCTCTCTAAAATGTTGTATTTTAACTCTGAATCTCTAAGAGTTTTGCTGAAAAATGCAATGGGTTGTTCAAGACCATCCTTATTCTTCTTTAATAAAACAACAGCCAATGTATATTCAAATGCAAAAGAAAAAGTTAGAAATTCCTTCGTAATATATGGGCTTACTAATACTAGAGATTCCATAAGAGCCATCTTAATCTTTTCAAATGAGTTTTTTTCTTCTGCAGTCCACTTGACCTCCTAATATTTCTTCAACATGGTTGTAATTTGTTTTATAGTCTAAGCAAAATTTGGTATGAACCAACGCAGAAAATTGATTTTACCAATAAAAGATTGTACATCCTTCTTGCTCCTTAGTAAACTTATTATCAGTATTGCTTTCACCCTTTCCGGATCAATCCTTATGCCATCAACTGAAACTAAATGACCCAATAATTTACCTTCTTGTACAACAAAATGTGATTTTTTTGGATTAAGAGATAAACCATATTTTCTGCATTTCATAAAAGTTTGTTCTAAGTGTTTTAGATGCTCATCATCTGATTGTGAAAAGACTGTAATATCATTTAAGTAAATCACTACAAACTTATATCTTTCCCCTACGAAGGCTATGTCCATAGCTCTTTGAAAAGTTGCTCCAGCATTCATTATTCCAAAAGGCATTTTATCATACATGAAAGTACCCCAGGGATTAGGAAAAGATTTTTTTTCTTTATCATCAGGATGCATAGCAATTTGATTATATCCTAAAAAACCATCAACCATAGAAATTCTTTGTGCACCAACTACCTTCTGCAATATTTGTTCTATTTTTGGCAAAGGGTAATTATCCTTCAATGAAGACCTATTCAGATTTCTAAAATCAACACACGGTCTGATTTCACCATTCTTTTTCCTTACAAGAACTAAATTAGCTACCCATGAAGAATATCTGAGGGGAACAATGATCTTAGCATCTAATAATTTTTTCACCTTCTTTTCAATAACAAGAAACAAAGCTGGATTTATCCTCCTTAATTTCTGTCTAAAAGGTTTAACATTCGGTTTTAAAGGCACTTTATGCTGTATAATACCAGTATCATATGTTTTCAAATCTTCATATGACCAAGCAAAAACATCAACATACTCTTTTAACAACTTAATGTACCTGTTCCTCTGTTCTGCTGTGAGTGCTTTTGAAATCTTCACCATTCTAGGATGTTCAAGGATGCCAATATTATAGTCCACTACATTTTATTCTGAATACTATACAACAGGTTTTAAAGGTGTATCATCCTTTGAAAATATTCTCTTTAATGGAACCAAACCTTTAGGAATGAAATTACTTTTAAGTTCAATAATCTTGTGACCAACAATCTCATTTTCTGCAATATCTTCAAAATCTTCAACCTCATCATCTTGTTCTTGATCAATTAGGGAATTGGAAAAATAACATGTCAGCTCTAAAAACCTTTTTATTTCAATGTCGTCTTCAAAAAATTTCCACTGCTTTACATTATCAGGCACAGAAGGTCTGTACCTAACCTCAATAGGATACTTTAGCTATGTTGTTTTGGGAATCCTGAAATGTGTGGCTGCTAGGTAAAGAGAATCAGAAGTTTGGTTATGATCCCTAGGAATATAAGTGATATTAAAAGCCACAAAATAATTGTCTATCATATCCCATACTTAATTACGGTACACTTTCAGCAAATCTTGTTTTACTTGATAGTTGTTCCTCACCTGCTGAACAACCAACTTGGAGTCGCCATATACATAAATCTGTTGAATGCCTAAATATTTTGCAGCTTTCAAACCTAACAACAAAGCTTCATATTTTGCAGTATTATTGGTGGTAATAAATTCCAATTTATACATTAACTTTACTGTTTCACCACCAGGAGATATTAGAAAAAACCCTGCTCCAGCACCCTCCTTACATGATGATCCATCAAAGCATAATTGCCAATGTTCATCTTCTTGTTCCCTAGTGCATTTAACTGGATTTTCTTTTTCAACATGTAATAAACCAGCAGTATTATCATCATCACTAAAATGCAACATACAAGTACCCAAATCCTTGTCAACAGCATACAAGGGATGATTTGTAGGGTTCTTGTCATCTGTCACAATATAGGCAAATTGTAACTCTCTATATAACCTTCTATTTTCTCCTCCAAATATAGGAATGGTGGCATATGTTAAATCCATATATAGAGTTCCACCAACCTTCTTGGCCCAAGATCTAGAGAGGAGTAGTCCAAACTTAGGTGTAATGTCTGCTACTACCACATCCATAATCACACTTTTCATTGGTAGCTGAGTTAAACTGACAACCATATCTTTAATCACTCTTAAACATTTTACAGCTCGTGAATCAAAAGCATACAAATCATGATAAGGTTTTGTTATACTCAAACCTAAAGACTCCATGACATCTTTTGGCATTAGGTTATGTGATGCTCCTGAATCCAAAAGGCAATTATGTATCATCTGTTCATGAATAGTTAGTGTGATGTAAAAAGGAGGTGATGCACCTGCTTCATTTTCAGTTTTTTCTGCCAAGGCTGACCCAATAAATATTTTAGGACTTTATTCTTGTAAATTCACTCTGTTAGAAGGAAGTTGACTGTTTGCTGAACCAATCATTTTCATAACTGAATTTTTGTAAGAAGGATTCTTCATCAACTCAGTAAAAGGCATAAGGATCTTGATTTTTCCTAATTCATTTTCTAGGTTGAAATTATGCATACTTTTATTTACTTCTTCAATCTCAACATTCTTCTTTTGATTATCCTGATTTTGTTTTTTCTCTAACACTGGATCAGACTATTGTTTAGGAGGCAAGACTACCTTTTTCTTTGGATTTTGAACTACTTGCTTTGGACCTAACCTTAAATTTAAAGTCTTCTTTGGTTCAGTCTGATATGTATCAACAATTACAGCAGTCACTTCAAGATTCAAACCATTTTCTATTTCAAACATATCAGCATCATAATATTCTGAGTTTAAAAAATCTTCTTTAGTCACAAAACCTTCAGTCAACTGCTCTCCAAAATAATTCATATCCTGATCTATATCCTCAAAGAACACTTCCTCTTCAATTTCTTCTTCATCAACTACATTATTCTGAAGTGGTGGTGGCACTTTTTGATCCTCAGTTTCTCTCCTTTCTCATTGTATATCATTATTTCTTCTCTCTCTGGGAATGAAACAAGGCACAAACTGTCTTATGAATTGATTTGGATTATTAGGGTTTTTGTCTCCTTCTTGAACAGGTTTATTTGAATTTTCCTCTAATTCCAACTTGTATAATTTTGCTGTCAGGATCTTTACTAGCTTGGCCATCTCATCAATTTTACCTTCTGCAGAGTGGGATGTTGAAACCCCTGGAGCTGCCTCTTTCTTACCCTTCCTGTCATATATCTGCTGAGCTATATTTCCCTTCAATCTATTAGAAGCTAATATATTAGACTCCACTTCTAATGCTGCCTCCTGCATGTTCAGTAAAGTAACAGGTCTTGTTTCTCTTAAGAGTAGGGAAAATTCATGATCAAAAGCATTGGCATAAGTGAGTTTTGTAGAAGTTTTTGAAGGTTTTATCTCTACAGGAATTATGCCATACATTTTATTAAATCTTTTATTGAATCTCTTCGAAAAATCAGCTATGGCTTCATCCTTCTTTCTTCTAAGGGCTCCAAACTCAGTAATGTAATATGTGTGATCCTTGGTATTACCCCACTGTCTCATGAAAAGATCCTGAAGCTCTTCTATTATAGTAATGGAGTTTGCAGGTAACTCTCTGAACCATTTTCTGACCTCTCCATTAAGACTCTGTACGAACATCCTCATCCACACATCCTTTGCCTCAATATTCTGATTATCAGCATAGCTGAGAAATGCATCCCAATGCTCCTTAGCTGTGGTTTCACCTTGTCCATTAAACCTAGGAAGGTATTTTTGGTAATCACCCCCAGGAAGTGCATTCAAAAGCCAAGGAAAAACTAAAGGTGCATACCTACCTGCCACCATTTGGTCCATCATGTCTAACGGCTGATTTTGGGCTGCCATCTTTAAGTTGACTGGTTTAGGTGATGGAAAGACTTGACTAGAACTTGGATGAAATGGATTTTTACCAACCTTGAGATGAAATAAAAGGGATTTTACCAGGAGATATAGTCTTTTCTTTCTTGAAAGATTGAGGATCAGTGAAAACTTGAAAATTACTAACAGGAATTGTAGGCTTCAACCAAGATGAATCTTGTTCTTCTATTCAGAACAGAAAAAGGTAATGAAATATCTAACTGATCCGGGTTACATAAGGCTGGTGATGACTGAGACCTTCTGATCTTCCTAATTGTTTTCAATATTTTTTCTAGGTCTGAGACACCCAGTTGTAAAGGTGAACTAGGTCTACTTATTGTTCCAACTCCCTTAGTAGCCACTATGAAATACTGATGAAAAGTAGTCTTTAAAATTTGCTGGTTTAAGTTCACCTCTCAAAACCAGTGAAATTATGAATCCCAGGGAAAATAGGCTTTCAACTTCGTCCCCGACAATGGCACCAAAGATGTTAGTGCCATAAATTGTTCCCAGACTATGAGAGAACAATCCAACACAATCTCAATAAACACAATAAAGTAAAATAGATTTTTCTAGGGTTTTGGTTGAATAGTTTGTAGACAAGAGGGCATAAACTTCATGAAATCAAAGAAAACACTAAATCATGAGCATTTGAAATACTGAGATGCATAACATATAAACCATAATCCAAACATAATAATCACAATACTGAGTTCCACCCACAATTAGCAAGCATTTCAAGCAGAAAAACCTTAAACAGGAAATGAGTATACCAACTGAGTAATTAACACAAATTAGAAATGAAACCAGTCAAAATTCTAAAGGGCATATAGTTGCATATATTTCATAATTTAGTCATCAAAAAAACATAAGATTCTTTACACTTAGCTTCATAAACCAGAGCTTGATAGCCTTAACTTGCAACAAAAATGGAACCCTTGGTCCTTTTTCCAACTTACATTTATCCTATTCCTTCAAAAACAGTTGCAAAACAGAACCCTAACTACTTTTTAGGTTATCTATTAAACTATTCAATATAAACTTTATCATTATACAAAAATGAAATAACTTTTCAAACTAACTAATAACTCCTTTTCTTAAAGTACTTTTACAAGTCTTTGCTGCCTCTGCTAGAAGAGCAATTCCCTCTAATGCCTTGGCTTTCCTTCTAGCTTTCTGATGGTCTGCTTCCAAATCTGCAACTCTTCTTGTCAATTCTTCATTCTGTTGTGTCAGCTCCTGAATAGTTTGCTTTAGTTCTGTAAACTGATTCTCTGACTATCTTTTTCTTTTAAGAGCCTCCTTACAAACTGAAATCAGTTCCTGATAGTGACTATTAACTTCTTCCAGATCTTCTCTTAGTCTTTTATTTGCAGTCACTAATCCTTCATTGCTTTCATGTAGGTACTCAATTTGATTCTTGTATTGTTTAATACTCCTTTGCATATTTTCCTTCTCACAATCAATGCATTTACCTTCTACTATTGATTGCATCCCTTCTGGTATCCATGGGATTTTCAGCTTCTTGAATATATCTTCATCCTCCTTCATATGCTCTGTCAAGGTCATAGTAATTTCTGAATGTTCTTCAGCTTCAATATTGCATTGAACTGCATCTTCAATTGCCTCTATTTTCTCCATACAGGAACTCTTTATATCATTTTGTTGCTATTCTTGAATCATCTTATTTCGAATCTCCATGAATATGTCTAAAATCTTAGTATCAATGAAGACTTGTTCATCTTTTGGAACCATTGGCTTTTTACCCTTCTTAACTTCTTTGTTTTCATCCTCACTATCTTCCAATTTCTCCTGAGATGATGAATCTTCTATTACTGTAACCTTTTTCTCAGCTAGTTTGGGATTTAATAGCTTCTTCATATTTAACCTAAGCTTGTTCTTTGGCCTTCTCTTGGGCCTCCAAACTGCTCCAACCTCTCTTAGCATTTTCAAAGATTTCCCTTGATGTGTAATTGAAGCTAATTCAACCACTTTCATTTTCTTCCTCCGTGACACCGTCTCCTATTAAGAATGGGCATGTATCTCCAGTTTAGAATGAACCTAGTCTTTATCAGTAGTATGAAACTTAGCTTCATTAGATAAAGATCTTTCATCTTCTTCAAAAAGTACTGTAATAGGGGTTTGTTCCTGTTTCTTTATCTCTTCATTTACAATTTGGTTTAGGTCTTCAAGAGAAGCATATTCTACAGGCTTAAGTTCTTTCACCTCTGACCTTGAAACTTTATTTTCTTCAACATCAATTTGTTGTTTAATCTCAATGTTTTCATCTTCCTGGTTCGAAGATTTTCCTGGTTCACCAGCTTCTTCATCTTTGACTGTGACTTTCTTTTTAAGTTTCTTGATCAAGTTTTAACCCTTGTCTAACTATCTCTTCTGAGACTGTTCTTCCTTCTCTGTTTGGAAACCAGGCCAAAACATGAAATATTCCCATGTATTCTCTCTTTTTTGAAGTACTATGCTTATAACTAGTTTAATGAGCCCATGATGAAATATTGATTGTTTGGTGTGATCCTGATGTTATTTCACCCTACTTGACATCTTATGTAAGCTCTTCAAAAATAAGAATGGGAGATTCATTTTGGATTCATGACTGAGATGTTGAAGGAATCTAAAATGGTACTTGAACACAAAATCATATCTCCCTTCACAAGTGATATAGCTTTGAAGGATTTTGATAGGCTCTATCCATTCTGGCTTAAACTTTTGAATAGGTACTCCCTTTCCCTAATCTACTACTACATCTATAAGTAGATATCTCTGAGCATCAAAAGTGAAAGGGACCTTTTTGAAATAGAATTCACTCTCGTCTAAAATTCCTATTGCTTCTGCTAACAATCCATGGTCAGTTTAAAATTCAAAGTGTCAAAATACACTATATCCTTATCCAAACTTTGAGCGAATTTATAAGAAACTTCTGAGTGATAACCTTCAATCTTTTCAAAAAATAATAACCACCCCGCTTCTGCAAATAGTTTTGCACAATCTGGAAAGGTTTGAGCCCAGCTCATATCTGAAGGTTCTGCTCTATTAGTCTTACCACTTCTTTTCATCTTGAATACTTGTCAAATAGTTACTGTCAATAGAACAAACTCTGAATCTCTTCAAGTCTTCACAATCTGACAGATAATGCTGAATTGGGAAACCTAAAACCTTATACTGAACTCTCTTGCTTAAACTGATAAATACTTCAATTCCATTGATAGAGAATTCGTTATTCAGTGAGAATTAGGTTTATAAACTAAGAATATTCAATAAATTTTATGATTAGTCCTATGTTTTGAAAAACCCCAAATGTATGAACTTTGGTATTGATTCGTAGCCTACCTATCAAAGTGATTAATCCAAGTGCTGGAGTCATGTTTTCTTGAGTGTCATGTGTCCAATTTACATTCCCAAATATTCTTTGATCACTTCAATAACTCTAAACGACCGCTCCTCGAAGCCCTAATTTTTCTCCCTGTTTCAAAATTCTAATTACAAACTGCTAATTTTTTTCCACAACCTTGATCTGCTCTACGTGCTCTTCAGGGAATATGAGATACAAGGCACATTTGTCTCATTATGCTCAATCGTCATTATTCTATCACTTCTGCAACCTACTATCAGGACTTGCCCCCATGATGATATTCACACCTGTCACAGTGATTATTCTAGAGAAAACATGTATGAAATCCCTCAACGCAGTATGAGTGATACTTCATATGTGAGAATTTCAAGAAATCTGACTGAAAAATAATGCTTTTTGAACTGTGCGATTTTCTTGTAGCGCATGTGTGCAATTTTTCCAGGCTTTCGCTACAAGAAAGTCTAAGTTAATGATTTTTAAAAATTAAACTTATGATAAAAGTTTAGACTTAGTTTAAGACCCTTAAACAAGCTTTTATGCTATTTTTTAGACCTTTTAATCCATATAAGCATTCTATAAGCCCTCTAAATATGAAATCAAACCAAAATTTGTAAAAAAGGTAAATCTAAGAAATCAAATAAATATGAGAATTAAAGGTAAAAGACAAACTATCCTAAGAAACAAAATTTTCTAGGAGTAATGAATAAAACCAAGCTTCAAAACATAAACAAAAGTATTAAAAGATGGAAAACAAAACATGACCTAACATATAGCATGTTTATACATTGACACATAGAATCTAATAACCTCAATAGGCCTAAATGCCAAGCCGACCACCCCAACTTTGGAGGTATTGAGTGAAAAACTTAGAAATTATCAGTCGTTTATTCAACAACCAATAATAACCAAGGGAAAAAACACTCTGGCTGATTGGATTGACAAATAAAGTCCAAGAGACCAAGTCTTTTATAGACACTATCATGCTAGAATATTTTATTACAACTCCCCTACGGGGTATGAACATGTGATATAGTACAACAAGCACTTCCCAGAAGCAATTCTAAAGGTATTCTGAAGTTTGAACAAATCATCTTTGTCCAGTTCACTAGGCTCACTTGATAAAAACCCACTAAGTAAAACTTAGGAGGTAACATCTAGTACTTATGTGATATGATTCTACTTAGGTTATATTAATCAATATTGGTCTATTAACCAATTTATGGCTCATTAACTCATAGTTGAGGCACTCCACTTTGATCATCCTGATAGTTTAGGCACTCTATTTTGATCATCGTGACATTCTAGGTGCCTGCATTGATTACAAACCACTTATTCTTTGAAGAAGGGCTCCAGTGTGTGAATGTGGTTGTTTTGTGGTCTTTTTGGTTGTCTCCTAGAGACTCACCCACTCACACATGTCTACACCCATGCCTTGCATGCCTACAGTTATGCCTCCTAACATGTTCATACATGTATTCGTGACTGATTGGTTAGGTTTGGGATCCTATTGGTCAACCTAGGGGGCTTTAGGGGTCAAATCCTAGCCTGACACTTGTATGCATTCACGTGGACTCCAAGGGCTCATGAATTTTCCCCAACGTATTATAAATATGTACCATACACATCTACAATATGTACTATAATACAATAATCAGTTATTGGCACCATTCTTATGTGTTATTTCATTCTCTTTTGTTGTTCTCTTGCATTTTTTGTCAAATACTTTGATTGTGAGTATTTCTCTAGCTCCTAGATCTCACTTTGAAGCAATTCTCATAGTTAATTTTTCTAGTCGAGTATACCATCCAATCGACTTCCTCATTGACCATTCAATTGACCACCCAAAAGAGCATATAGTCAACTACTCTGTTAGTCAAATGCTGACTTTTGATTGAATATATGTAGAATATATAGAGGTGTGATGAACTCGCATAAAAAAAATTTTCGAACATCTCCCCATTAACAAAACACTCTAGTGGTTCAAGAGGTGGAATTATGTTCTCTAACCCCACCCCCCCAATAATTATAGATTCTTGAAACCCAAACATAACCCAAAATTTAACAAACATAGCTTCTGGTAAATGCTTCGTGAAGATATCAGCAACCCTATCATTTTTCCTATGATAAATAAGTGTGACAACATTGTATTGTATCAACTTTATCAATTATTGAACATGAAGCTCAACATGCTTCATGTTGTTGTGCGCAACAAGATTGTCACTAACTTGAATTGCACTCTGATTGTCACATTGAGATCATATTTGAGGCCTAAACATGAAAACTAAGATCTTCCTAAAAGTGATGGATTCAAATTGACTGTGTACCTACATTGAAAGTTCCAATGTTAGGATTAATTAATTAATCCTTTGTTTGACTACCATAGTCTAATTGTCATTTCCTAGCTTCGGAGTTTATTGCCACCTTACTAGTGCCATGGGGGACTCATATTGGGCCCACCTAACACTTGATACACCAATTTGAGTGATTTTTGAAGATCCAGAGGCTAATATCTATAATTTAGGATCCCACACTGAGTCATGGGTGTCCATCATCAGTTCACCCTAGTTTGTGTTGATTTATTTTAGAAGGGCATCAGTTAGTTCATCTCTAGTTAGTCTAGCACCAATTTTCCATGATTCAAGGAGGTTAGGTGTCTTTTCCTAGCTACCTTGTTCATTTAACTGACTATGAACTGATTTATTTGTCCTTATTTATATTAGTGAGCTCTCAGTGGTGATTTTCTCATATTGAGTTAGCATTGGAGTCAGTCCAAGTTGATGAATTCGAATCCTACCTAGTGTATTCAAATTCTCCCTATTGTATCATCATTGTATTACATAGAGAAGTTAATAATAATTGATGTAATGTTATGCTAACCAAATTTTGTCTCCTGGTTGTTCATATTTCACCATGAATGTTTGATCAGTGTACACTAAATTTATTCTCTCTCCTACAACCTTCTTTTATAGTGAATTCATTCAGTCCTAAGGATCCTAAGATTTGCTAAATTAAAAAAGGTATCAAAGTAGGTATTCATGCCAACTTCAAACCTTGGAAAATTCCATTGTTGCACCAAAATAAATTAGGTTCCACATAATTCATGGTATTCTTGCCTTTATCCCTCTCAATTTTGTCTAAAGAAGTCTATCCATGTGTGATGCACCCAGATAAAGGGCACATGTTGAAGTGGAGAGTGTTTGAATTGGTTTGACTTTGAAATGAAGTGTTTTTGCAGGTAAATTGAATATTTTTGAACAATTAGTAGTTCCTTGAAGCTGCAAGATGGGGAATTGTAAAATTTTGATTTACAACAAGATCTAGAACCTAAGAGAATCCTTACAATGAAATAACTTGACAAGGAATGAACAAAACAATGAAAGGAGGAAAAAATTACACCAACAAATGATGCCAATAACTAAAGTTTCTATTACAATCCAACATGAATATCACTGTCAAATGACATACATGTCGTAGGCTTACATTAGACCTAAAAACCCCCCTAGGTGGTCTATTAGGCTCCCAAACCACCTCAAACGATCATGAATGCTCATGTTAATGTTGGGGAGACATGGATGGTCATAAATGAAGGTGGAACAAGCATGGTGGAGAGGGAGTTTCTCTACGCAGTCCAAAAAGGACCAAAAGAGCCAAAAACACCCAAATACAATGCATGGGCTCCCCTGGTCAACCCAGATCTAGGTTTTAAGGAGTGGAAGCTCTCCAAAGGACCAAAATTTCATAAATGGGTGTGCCTTACCTCCTAGTTTAGAAAAGTGAGGGCGATAGGTGTCATTAATGGTCCAAAACCTCCCAACAACATTAGGAAGACATCATAGACCATGGTTTATAATATCTAGCATAAGTAAAAATGAATGAGACTATGATCCTAGTGTTAATGTATTTGTAACTTCAGAATGTATTCATCCATATATCTTATGTATTGTACCCTGATGTTTATTCCGGGATGTGTCTGTAATGTACTTGAGTCATGTGATGCCTCGATGTTCCTATCGGGAGCTTCTATAATGTAAACAAGTCATGTCAAGTCTTTGTGGTTAACCCCCCTATTGATCAACGGTTAAAGTCCCCGCAGTACCAGGGCACTAGGGTTATTAGACTCTCCTAAAGAATTTGGCCCTAGTAGGTTATTTTCAAGTCAGGAATTAGTATAAATAGAAAGTGAGTCTCTCTATTTATCACACACTCACTCACACTCAGTTGTAGCATATAGCAGTGGAATAAGAAGACACTAGGTCTAGGAAGAAAGAGGCTACTGCTGTCGGGATATCATCTTACTATTTTTGGGTTTTACTTTTGGTGCTAATTCTATCTCTGAGGAAGTTGCTGGGTTTTATCCATTTATGGTTTCCCCAAGGAAAAACACTGTGTTCATTGTCTCTTGTGTTTGATTGTTGTTCTTGTTATTCTCTCAGTTAAAGATCCTAATATAATGCTAGCTTAATGTTAAAAATCTAACATCGTATCAGACCTAACCTGAGAAGAAGACACTGTGTAGCTGCGGAAACTAGGGCTTCCTACTTTGTGGATCTCTCTAAATGGTTTTTCAGTAAAAAAAGGTTGGATTAAATCTCCTCCCTAAGGTGCATCTTTCTGTTGAAGCAGAATCCAGTTCTGAGCTTTTTCAGTTTTGGACCTGACACTGCTTCCTGAAATTAGGGCTTTCCATAGAAGTGGAATTTTTTAGTGAGCCCAGGCCTGGATTGATCTCCTCCTCAAAATCAAAGTTTAGAGATCAAGATCAATGCATTTGGTCGGACAGAACTCTGGAAAAGTCAAACCCTAATTTGCTCCTGAACCAATGCTGCAAAATTTTAGCTCCAGATCCAGATCCGACATCTTGACTTGATAAGATCTAAATCTTTTGTATTTCCATTTGAGGTTCTCAGTTTAGATGTCTCATCATACAAATCTTGATGAAAATCTTGAGGGAGCTGATAACTTCCTAGCCTAGAAGTATAGGATCTCCCTGGTCCTGGAAGAAAATGAGTTGGACTCCTATATCAATGAGGAGGTTATAGTTCTAGAGGGAGATGAGGCTAAGGCCTTACACAAGAAGAAGATGGTTATGGGAAAGAGGATTATTGCTGATTTAATCAAGGATCACCTCATACCACAGGTGTCCTCCCTAAAGACACCTAAAGCTATGTTTGATGCCCAAACCAAATTATTTGAAGGGAAGAACATAAACCGGAAGATGACTCTAAGAAACCAATTGAAGAATGTCAAGATCCAGAATGCAGAGACCATCCAGACTTACTTTACAAGGGTCTCTTAGATCAAGGAAAAACTGGAAGTAGTAGATGAAGAAGTGGAGAGTGCAGATATTGTAATGACCACCTTGAATGGTCTCCCTAGATCATGGGACTCCTTTATTCAAGGAATATGTCCAAGAAAGAAGTTAATCAAGTTCAGCAAACTATGGGAATACTGCTCTCAAGAAGAAGCTCGAATATCACCTCGAGAAGAAAATATGGGAAGTGAATATCAAGCTCTCACAGTTCACTCCAAGAAAAGCAAAAGAAGCTCTCATCACTCTAGAGGTAAGAACTTACACCAGAGAGATAACTCTAGAAAATATTTATCTAAATTAAGATGCTATACATGTGATGAAAGAGGACACTTTGCCAAAGACTATCCTGGAAACAATATTAACTCCCATAATAAGAAGGGAAACAAGAGAAGACATCATGGTCATGCTGCAGAGGATGATGAGCCTTCCACAAAGAGATTCAAACAAGAAAGTGATTATTCTTCAAGTGATGAAGAATATGTGCTGATGTCCGCTCTCACGGGAACTATCTCACATGGAAGAAATGATTATCTTATAGACAGTGGTGCTTCCGAACATATGACGGGATTCAAAGAATCTTTTGTGAAACTATCTGAACATGACTCACCTCACAAGGTGAAACTTGGGGATGACTACCAGTATCCAATAAAAATTAGTGGGGAATCTTCATATAAGCTATACTTTGGAAATTATATGAATATGCAAGATGTATTATTTTTACCAGGACTAAAGAAGAATCTCCTCTCCATATCTGCATTAGATGCAAAAGGCATGAGGGTTGCATTTGTAGATGGCCAAGTTCTCATGTGGCCAAAGGGAAAGACTTTTGATGATGCAGTAGTGATTGGGGAACAATAGGGAGGTCTATACAAATAGAAGGGACATCTAGAACAAGCTTTATTCCATGACACAGTAGAGCCAAATGAGCTTTGGCATAGAAGGATTGCACATGTGCACTATAGAGAACTACCACTTGCAAGAAAATATGTTGAAGGTCTTCCAGAAATTCAAGCAAAACATGATGAAGTCTGCAAAGGATGTGCGAAAGGAAAGAACACAAAGAAGACATTTTTGAGTAGCGAGAGCAAGGAAAAAGGAATCTTGGAAATCATCCACTCCGATGTATGCGGTCCAATGTCATCAAGTTCATTAAGCGGGTATGTATACTATGTTTCTTTTATTGATGATTTTTCTAGGAAGACGTGGATTTACTTCATTAATAACAAAGATGAAGTATTCAGCAAGTTCAAGGAATTCAAAGCCTTGATCAAGAACCACACAGAGAAGAAGATCAAGACCTTTCGATCAGACAATGGTGGAGAATTCACTTCAAATGAATTCAAAGCATTATGTAAATATTCAGGGATTAAGAGGGAGTTAACTACTCCATATAATCCACAATAGAATGGGGTTGCAGAAAGAAAGAATAGAACGATCATGGAAGCTGCAAGGGCTATGCTTCATGATCAAGATCTTCCCATGCATCCATGGGCAAAAGCTGCCAGAATAGCGGTGTATGTATAGAACCGTACTCAACACAGAGTACTTGAGAACAAGACACTTGAAGAAGTGTTTTTTCGCAAGAAACCAGAAGTCAGCCATCTTAGAATATTCGGTTGTCTAGTGTACGTACGCATTCCAAAAGAAAAGAGTACAAATTTAGATCCTTCGGGAAATAAGGGTATATTTGTGGGATACTCTGAAAGCTCAAAGGCTTACAGAATATACTTCCCAGGATTCAAGAAGATCGATATCAGTAGGGTTATAACATTTGATGAAGACTCAGCTTACGACAAATATAGAAAGAGACCTACTGAAGAACCTGAAGAAACAGAAGCACCTAGAATTCATGACACAACCATGAATGAAGAAACTCAAGAAGAAGATCGAGAATTTGAAGAACCTCAAGAACCTGTAGATCCACCATAGGAGAAGAATCCTCATAAGAGGAAACTTGCTTGGGTACAAGAAGCTATCCAAGGTGTGAAAAGATATGGGGCTCCAGAAGAGAATCATAGAGAAAGAAAAAGGACAAGGTCCTGCTCCAGATATGTAGCATTATTATGTGATTTCATCGATAAAGAACCTTCCAATTATGAAGAAGCGGTAGAACGAAAAGAATGGAAGGATGCTATGATCAAAAATTATCAATCGATCATGAAGAATGATGTTTGGGATGTTGTCCCAAGACCAAAATAGAAGTCGGTTGTCACTTCCAAATGGATCTACAAGATCAAGCATGCTGCAGACAGTAGCATAGAAAAATATAAAGAAAGATTTGTTGCTCGTGGTTTCTCCCAGAAAGAAGGAATATATTATGAAGAAACTTTTGCACCTGTAGCCAAATACACTTCCATTAGATCAGTACTTTCTCTGGTTACAGTGATGAAATGGAAGATACACCAAATGGATGTCAAGACTGCTTTTTGAATGGTATAGTGGAAGAGGAAGTGTATGTGGAACAGCCACTCGGTTTTGAGAAACATGACAGGGATTCTCATGTGTGTAGATTAAAGAATGCCTTGTATGGTTTGAAATAGGAACCCAAGACATGGTATGACATAATTGATAGCTTTCTATCTAGTTTGGGCTTTACCAACAGTAAAGCAGATTCCAACCTTTACTACAAGGTTGAAGATGGCAACCCAGTGATGCTCCTATTGTATGTAGATGATCTGTTTGTAATAGGTATGGATGGGTTGATTAATGATACAAAGAGGAAGCTTGCTGTCAAGTTTGAAATGAAGGACTTGGGTATGATGCATTATTTTCTATGCATAGAGGTGTGGTAGAATGCAAATGGAATTTCCTTGGGACAAGGGAAATATACAGTAGAGATCCTGAAGAGGTTCAGGATGATGGAATTTCCTAGAGAAGTCGGCCCTATTAGGTCATTGTCAAGTCAGGAATTAGTATAAATAGAGAGTGAGTCTCTTTATTTATCACACACTCACTCACACTCAATTGTAGCGCATAGCTGAGGAAGAAGAAGACACTAGGGCTAGGAAGAAAGAGGCTACTATTGTCGGGAGATCATCTTACTGTTTTGGGATTTTACTTTTGGTTTTGATTCTATCTCTGAGGAAGTTGTGGGGTTTTCTCCATTTATGGTTTCCTCGAGGAAAAACACTGTGTTCATTGTCTATTGAGTTCGATTGCCGTGTTTGCTATTATCTCAGTTAAAGATCCTAATATAATGCTAGTTTAATGTTAAAAATCTAACACCTAGGTGGCATGATGTCTATGGTCCTAGGTGGTATGATTTTCTAACACCCCCCATTAATCATAAATTAGTGTAATGAAATCAAAATTGAGGCCTTAACAACTAAGGCTCAAGTCATCTCTTACAAAATTTTATTAGTCCATATAACCAAGGTAAGGAGGAAAACCTAATGGGAATAAAACCTCTCCTCTAAAATGGACATGAAGCAAAATATGAAAGTGAATATCAGTCATCACCATGTGTCACCCACCACAAGGAGTGATCTAAGATAGGTGAAATTATTCTCAATGAAGCTCTTGGTGAAGATGTCAATAGTTTGCTCTACATATGGGAAATACTGGAATGTTATCACCTGGTCATGCACGAAGCACATGATGTAGTGCATGTGAATCTCAATGTGCTTGGTCCTCTATCTCTATAATGTATCTGTAGATATTTTTATTTCATTTTAATTTCCATACAAAATAGTAGTGGGTGAATCAAATGCAAAACCAAGCTCTCCAAGAATGCCATGTAACCGCACACATTGTGTAGCTGCATTCACTTCTCTTCTGTACTTGGCCACAATTGAAGATAAAAAGAATAATTTGTTGTTTCTTACTTGAAAATAAAATAGGACCATGTGAAAGCAGGAATACATAACCTGAAGTGTAATTTCTGTCAGTGATATCTCCATCCCAATCAAAATCAGTAAATCCTACAAGTTCTAGTGGAGAAATAGCTCCATAGTGTATCCCAAAGTGTTTGGTTCCTTGCACATAATGCAAGATCATTTTAGTAGCCTTCCAATGTATCTCATGATGCTCATGCATATATATAGCAACATCACATACTACATAATCCAAATCAGGTCTAGAGTGTGTGAGATACAAGAAGCTCCCAACTAGTTGTCTATACAACGAGTTGTCCACTAATGGAGATGAACCAAAATCACCTAGTTTTAGTCTTGAAAGGAAGGGACACTGAGAAACTTTACATTCAGAAATTTTGAAGTTTTGTAACAGGTATAAACCATACTTTTATTATTTGACCTTGTTACCTACACTATATTTCTCAATCCCCAAGGCAAGAAATTGTTTCAACAATCCTCGGTCAATCATAGAAAATGCATTCTGCAACGAAGAATTAACTAAACCTATATAAACAATGCAACTTATGATGATCAAAAGATCATCAAAATAGAGTATAATTATCATAATAGATTCATATTAATTCTGAAAATACATATTAGGATCATATTTGCATCTTTCAAAACATTGTGAGAGAAGAAAGATGCCCATCTTGGCATACCAATCTCTTGGAGCTTTCTTGAGGCCATACAGAGACTTCTTCAACCCACAAAAAAGTGAAGAATCATGAATGAAACATTTAGGATGCTGAATATAAATATCCTTATTAAGGTTACCATGAATAAAATCACTCTTCACATCCATATGGTGCACCTCCCATTGTTTGGATGAAACAATGGCCAAAACTAGCCTAATTGAGTCCATCTTTTCCATTGGTGCAAATGTATCTGTATAGTCCACTCAATGGATGTGAGAGAAGAATTTGGAAACCAATATAGCATTATACTTCACATCATAGCCATCAACAACCATTTTGTTCCTGTACACCCACTTACATTTCACTAGTTTCCTCTTGGAAGGTAGGGGAACCAACTCCCAAGTTTCATTGTCTTGCAAAGACTTGAACTCTTCTTGAATGGATTGTTTCCTTATTGGTCATTGTGATGATTATTCATATCAATGTGGATTATATACAACCAAAATAAATCACCTCTCTGAAATATTCGAATCAGAAGCAGGGATAATTTTAGGGGCGAAATTTAGACCATGGGCTATTTTTAGGGGTTTTTCTCCAAAAAAAGATTCGCCATTTTGCATTTTTTGAATCCTTGTTTCACCCAATTTTTATGGGGTAAACTTTTTTCACCCTAAAAATCGCCAAATTATTATATAAACGATACAAAATCCTTGGAAATTAAAATATTTTTTGAAAAATATCGCTAAACATTTTATCATTGGCATTTTAATAATTGGTAAGATTCACTAACATTTATACACTTTTAAATAAGTATGGTTCCTTAAAATCATCCCTAATCACAAGTTGAGAATGCATTATGAAATAGATATCTAGTCTTCCTAGTGTCTAGTGGATCTCCTGCAAGATAACCAGCTTCTTGTATGGTTTTCTCAACCCATTTTGGCCTTGTGGAAGAGTAATGATATGCAAAAATTTCATCATCCTCAGATTCCATATCAGAATCAGAAAAATCATAAATGGAAACATCACTTACATCATCATTGAGTGGAGGGTGTGAGCAATTCCCCTCTACTAGTTCAACCTCTTGCATAAGCTCTTCTTCGAACTGAACAATTCTCTCATAATGAATGTTTTCTTAGATGAGAGATCAAAGATATTGTATACCTTTGCATATTCATCATATCCAACCATTATGGACTCCTTCATTTTGGGATTCAACGCTTTTATTTTCCTGGGAATAATTCTAGCCCATGCGTTTGAGCTAGAAACCTTGAGATGAGACACATCAGGCTTGTGTCCTCTCCAAGTCTCAAATTGATTTTTTTCCTTCCAAACCTTTGTGTGGAACTATGTTAGGAAAATATGCAGAAAAATTTATGGCCTCATCACATATATTAGGAGACAAAGACTTAGCCTCCAAAATGCAAGTGGTCATCTCCTTCAATTCTATATTCTTGAGCTCTGCCACACCATGTTGTTGTGGTGTGTAAGGCACTGAATGTTGCATTTGAATGTCATTATCTTCACATAGATGTTGTAGTTTATTATTGACATATTCCTTCTCATTATCAGTCCTTAAGAACTTTATCTTCTTCCTGCTGAAGTTCTCAACATAACCTTTGAAAGATTTGAAGATCTCAATCACTTCGTATTTTAGCTTGAGGAAGAACACCCAACAATATCTTGAAAACTACCAATGAATATTAGGATATAACTTGAGTTACCATAGGAGAGTGTGGGAAGAGGTCCTATCATTTCTAAATGGATCAATTTGAGGACTTTAATAGCCCTTCTTTCCTTCCCCTTTCCATACTTTTGCTCTGCATGCTTTCCAACAATGCATCCCTTGCATGTTCCTTTGGAAAATTTGATGCTTAGAAGTCCTTCAACCATCATTTCTTTGCTCAAATCTTGAAGATATATGTACTTAAGGTGGAAAAACCTCTCATGCCATATTTTTTTGATCTTGTTGGCATGTGACATGAGTGCATTTAATGTGGAGTAAGGAATAAAATGTGAAAACTTGTATATCCTTGACTCATGATCTGCAATACCCACTACAACCACTTTGCCAGTGGAAGCTTCAGAAATTTCCACATATTCTTGAATGAATTCCAACCTCTTGGCTGAACAAGTGTGAGTCATTTTATAAATAGAGATTAGGTTTGCTACAAGATCTAGCACAAATAACACATTGTTGAAGTAGACATTGTCAATATTGATCCTACCAATCCCTTTTGATGGGATATCTGAGTCATATCCCATGAGGATGGATGGACCACTGTATGGATGTAAGGATTAGAAGGACTCTTCTTCAAAATCCATGTGCCTTTAGGCACCTAAATCTATGACGAAGGAATAATATCCATAAGTGCCAACCACTAGTGCATGGCATATGTCCTTGTTTTCAGATTTCGAACCTCCATCCTTATTCTTTACTCCATATGGAAGAGGAATGTTGTTCTTCTCAAGGATTTGCACCATCATGTCAATGGTTTTCTTCATGCATGCACTCTGATGGTGCCAACCCTTGTGACAGTAAGTGTATTTGAACTTCTCTTGCTTCTTCCCTTTTTCCTTTCTAGGATTCAAACTCCCATCATAATATTTGGGCTTCTCTTTGTCCTTCTTCTTCTCTTCCCACTTCAAATATTTGGGCTCATTATTTCCTTTGGATTTCTTTGAATCATCTGCAACAAAGGCTTGGTCCTTGGTATATTTTATGGTATCCATATGAACCAACTTGTCTTGTTCTTGAGTCAACGACTCCATGCAGGTTTCCTAAGATGACATTCTCCAGTTTAGAACTGTCATCATGCTTGAGTGAAATGTCGAAACAAACATTGAATAATCAGGTCCTAGCTTCGAAAGTATGGATAGAATCAAGTGCTCTTCCTTCTTATTTATGCCAAATTTCTTTAGTTGAAGAACCATGGATTTGAACTTGGTGAAGAAGTCTTGGATTTTCTCGAAACTTGTTGGTTTCAAGGTGATCAACTCATTCTCAAGTTGATGGCCTCTCAGTTCATCAATATTCCCAAAAAATGCCTCAAGCTTGAGCCACACTTCATTTGGAGTTGTGATACTTTCAACATGAAACATGAGGTCTCTCTACATGATGAGACATAGCATCCCAAATGCTTCATCCATTCTGTTAAAAAACTTGGACTTCTCAAGAGCTGAGTTTGACTCATTTTTCTGTCACCATGGTAACTCTATAGATACCTCTAGATCTCAGCTATATTAGAATCTTGTAATTCCACTCAAAGTAGTTGAATGGAGTGAGAAACGTGACATGATATTGCTCCATTTGTTGTTGTGCATTGAGTGACGAAGAACTACTAAATAACCTAGAATGCAAAAACTCAATCTTCTGGAGGAGACCCTAGATTGCTAATTCAAACCCTATAAACTCTATGAATTCAGTTTGAAGCTCCTTGATATCTAATAACATGTAAAATTATGATTTACAACAGGATCTAAAATGTAATAGAATCCTCACAATTAAAGAATTTGACAATGCATGAACAGAACAGTGAAAGGAGGCAAAAATTACACCAATGAATAAGGCCAATAGCTGAAGTTTATATGACAATCCAACATGTAAACATGTTTGGATCATAATTATATTACATTAGGAGAAAATTGTTATCATTTGGAGGCAGAAAAATGGCATTCATGAGGCAGGCTTACATTGGATCTAAAAACCCCCTTAGGCAGACCAATAGGCTCCCAAATCACATCAAACGGTAAAAAATGCTCATGTGAACATTGGGGATGCATGGATGGTCATAAATGAAGGTGGAACAAGTGTGGTGGAGTGGGAGTGGCTCTGGGCAGTCCAAAAAGGACCAAAAGGGCCAAAACACCCAAATACAATGCAATGGCACCCCTAGTCAACCCAAATCCATAATTTAAGGAGTGGGAGTGCCAAAAGGAACCAAAAGGTCATAAATTAGGGTGTATTACCTCATATTTTATGAAAGTGAGTGTGATAGGTGTCATTAATGGTCGAAAACCCACAACAACCTTACCGAGACAACATAGACCATGGTTTGAACTATCTAGCATAGGTAAAAATTAATGAGACTATGATACTAGGTGGTATGATGTCTATGGTCCTAGGTAGTATGTACTATGATTTTCTAACAATAATTTAGCATCCTTGACTCTCGGGGTCCTCACACCCTTCAACTATCTTGATTGGAGGGCTGATATGCAGATAATGTTGTGCATCAAACATATATACAAGGTCACCATGGGAAGGGAGGTCAAACCTTAGAAGCCTCTTGAGAATTCAAAGTATCTGAACAAGTTGGATGAATCATTTGGCTTCATGTGTATTCACATCTCCAAGGAGTTACTCTACCATATTGATGGATTAAAAATGCCAAAGGAAGTATGGGAGAAGAATGAATACCTGTTTGGAAATAAGGATGAGTTGAGAGGATATATTCAGGAGAATGATATGATTTTACTACAACCCAACAAATTCAACTCTATCCATCAATTCTTCTCAAAATTTAAATTCCTTATCATGCAACGTGGGATTGATAAGAAGGATGAGAAATTGGTGCTCTCAATTCTGAGCAAACTCGGCCTAGAATTCGTAGTGTTTGTATCCACCTTTCACTCCAGGACACTGAAAACTCATAAGTAGAAAATTCCAACACTTGATGCCTTCACATAATCTCTTTTTCATGAAAAATACAAGCTGATACAGATGGGAGCCCTTAGAGCCTCCACAAATCAAGCTGTCTTGGATGGGGATACAAAGAATGTGCAAGCGAGGAAATAGAAAGGAAAGGATAAAAGGAACAATGAATTTGAACCTAATGAAGAGTTTGATCCATTAGATGAACCTTAGGCTCTAAGAAGGAGAAACATCAAAGTTTTGACAAGGATAAGCTCTCCTACTATAAGAAAGGAAACCATACAAAGAAGCGTCGTATAAATAAGACCATAGATCATATGTCAAGACTCCTTAAGCAACACAATATTTTCCTCCATGAAGGAGAAAGGAAGGATGATTCTCGAGACAAGACTACATATCATGAGATATGCCATTGTTATAGCGGATTTCACCACTCTAGGTGAATCACACTTTGTATGGCCTTCCCCTGTCCCGCTGCAGACTCTTTAGACCCCATGGACCATATTTTATCCTTTGATGTTACCTTGATCATCCCTAAAAAACTATATAAAAGATGATATACGCGGCTTTTTCCCCGATAACCGCATACATATGCAATTTTGACCCCTATATCCGCATACATCGGGATGTGTGCATAGTCCAAATCCTTTTGGAGTTTTCCTTGACATGGATCTGACTCATTTGACTCCTGGCCTTCCATATGCCTTGAGATCGCTCAAATTCGACCCTTCATTATCCCTTGTGAAGCTATATAAGGAACCCCTTGGTACATTGAAGACATAGAGAGAGATTGAAAGCATCAAAACTATAGTCCATTGTTGCTGAAATTTATGCTTGAGTCTGCATCCCTTTGTCCCTTTGGAGCACTGTTGTGTTCTTCCCAAGCTTGCCTTTTGCTAGTGAGCTTGCTATCTAAGTGATGGAGGATTGAGGTGGTGGAGGCCCAAGTGGGGGATTCAGTTTCTTTGATTCGCAGATGTGCCATCAGAGGTTGTATCTATCTTGTAATATCTGATTTATATTAATAAGAACTATCTTTCCTTGTCCAATGATGTGTATTTGTTTGAATATTGTATCCATTGGAATATGTCAAATGCTTTTACATTATTGATTATATATGCTAGAATAGATCTAACACCATGATATATAGTATGCTTGTATTGTTTACTTGTTGTTGAGGAAGTATTATATCAATTCAAGCAGAATATTGGAAAGCTCAACAGGGATCTACTTCAACCGTCCAGAATAAGGTACGTGGTTTGATCCTTTAGTGTTAGACATTTTATTTCTATTGCATATTGGGAAAGATTGATTTCTGGAGTCATAGCTGTCTGTTTTGGTACCCCAAGCCATAGGAATTTCTCTCCGTAACAGAATTGGTGACTCTGCTGGGGATGTCCCTTGTTTTTATTTGGGGTTTATTGGCACAATGGGCTTGATATTATTGACTTTCTCTTTGTTTCTCCTTGTTTCTATGTTGCATGTTATAGTATGTTCATCCATTGACACTCCCCTTTATTTGTTTGACCTGTGGCCTGCTTTTTACCACTGCCTTCTATGTATACGCAGGTTTTTGGCCAAAAGTCATGTATACACGCAGATTTTTGGCCAAAATCCGCGTATACACTCAGGTTTTTGGCCAAAAGTCACATACATACGTAGCTATTCTTTATACAGTCGCGTACATCCTCCCTTTTGGTGAGTTTGATGTTATGGGAAGTTGCTGGGTGGGTTGTGAGTGTGGTTGGGTCTTCCTTGGGTCTGATGTTGTCTGTTGGATGCTTTTTTTGTGACCAGAGACCGCTTTTTCATTGATTTTTCTTTGAAAGTAGTTTTAGTCATTTATCCTTTTTTGTTTTGCGATTAA